>CAIGRM010244898.1:0-15917 GCA_903798335.1 Fraxinus albicans
AGGTAGAAAAATGAGGGCTATGTTGAACTTCATTATCTCTTCATTTAGGACATCTATGTCCTGTCTTTGTTTTAAAAGAACGGAGAGATCTTCAAATTCAATTCGATTGAGGACAATAAATGGGTTTTTTGTCTTTTTGTGATTTTTTATTTTAAAGAAGCAGTTCGTAAATCTTTTATATGATAATTTAAGTGTTAGGATTCATGGGTCATAACTATCCACTTAATCTCAATCACTAATTTTGATAACAATTAATTTCGTACCCGGTCGAATTCTTCTAGAGGGTGTTTGACACCCATTTTAGTAGAAAAATGTGTTTTTGAATAGTGGTTGATAGAAGAATGCGGGGTTAAAAAGTAAGAGGAATTTTTAGGTTTATGTGTAATATTATTTTATTGATAGAATGTGTAGTTGAAATGAAAAAAGAAAAAAAGAATGAGAATGTGAAAAAAATGGGTGCCAAACGGGGGCTAAATTAGTTGATTCGTATCTCTCGAGTTAAAATCAATCCTACTCAAGTCTATCCAACATATCTCTATGTCAATTCGAATAAGTCTTAAAAGCATTTAATCATTAACGAATTCAATTAGCTACCACAACAACCATTGTGTATCTCTACCATTTATCCAAATTGCATGTTTTTACTAAGAACATACCTACAGAAAATCGTTGTTGATATTAATCAATTTTTAAAACTAAAAAAAGGTAATTTCAACCACTCTTCTACCAAAACCCGTAAGTGAAAGAGTAATTACGTTGTTTCAACCTTTAATCTGTGAGAAATCCGTTGGTAAAGATAAATCATTTTTGAAAATGATAACGGGTTTGAACAATTCGGAGGTGATGCTTAATTGCTTAATAAATAACTGTAAATTAAGTTTAATTCATTTCACTTCTAACAGCGAAGTAATTTAATTAATAAAGCAAAATAGATTACCAACTGTATTGCATCCCTTTCGTTGGAAAATTTGTGTTTGAAAATGAAAACAAGTAACGTTTAGCATCATTTTGTATAGTTCGTTCTACTCTTGAGTTTTGTTTTAAGCAAATGTGATACTTTAATTTTAAATTCTCATGCTTCTATTTTTTAATTCAACAAAAAATATTGAAGATTTCGTTCCTATTTGTTGGTAACGAGAACTTACGATCTTTTAATCATAGCATATTAATAGTATAATTAACATGTTGAGTACATGTTTAAATCAAATTCAGCATTATGCACTCATGTAGGACGTCTTTACTAAATTATTTATGGATAATTGAGAGGATATCTAGTAATATTGTATAAAATATATTAATTGTACGTAGGAAAGCTCCAAATTTGGATGCACGTGGATGAAATTGGTGTAAAATATGTGAAACTGGAGTATAATTAGAGTTGATTCGAAGATTTGAAGATCAATTGGATTGCAATTGATCAATTGAAAGTATTAATGGAGCATTTTGTAAAAATTCATATGTTTCAAGAGTAAATTTGATATTTAGAAAATTTGAAGACTAAATTATAAACTTTAGGATGAAGAAGACTTAATTACTAAGATTACAAGACGAAGTATAAAAATTTCATGAGAAAAGGACGCAAATTAAAAAGGTAATTGTTTCTTTTTTCTTATCAAACTCTTTTTGAAAATCAATTGGGACTAGGATTTTGACCTAAATCGTGTTTTATAAATACATAACTTAGTCTAACAATTGACAAATGATTGTGGGGATTCACATACACATTCATACAAGCCAAATTAGGCTCCTAGAGCATTTCCAAGAGATTCTCTATTTATAAAGAGTATCTTTAAATTTAAAAAGTAATTTTTTTATGCACTCCAAAAATGCACTCTATAATTTGAATCTTGATTTTATTTTTTTCAATGAACATTTATTGATTTGTCCTCATTTCTTATTAATATAATTTTTTATAGGTTAATGGCCAATCAATTCAAATGTGATTTGAATAATTTAAATTGTAGAGTATTGAAATTTATAATTTATTAAATGCAATCATTGTTAATTAAGAATAGAAAGTGAAATTGGCTCTCTATGGAGAGCCAGACACGCTCTTTATTTTAAAAAGTTTTTCTTGGAGTTTATTTTTATATATTGATTCTCTAAAATAAAAACTATTTTGTGTTTATAGTCTTTTGGAGATATTCTTATATTAGAAATTCACAAATCTTGTGGAGAAGAGAGTCAAAGAGGAAGCTTTGTTCAGCCATATCCATTCAAAGCTTTGTAGAAGCTTGTTATAGAATACATCAATACCTATTTTCATAAATCTATCTTTTGGATTGGAGAAGAAGAAATCAAGAAGCAATTGAAGGGATTAAGAATTTAAGATTATTTTCCATTTTCCTTCCAATTAATTCCAGGTGATATCATATAATTTAAATTGTGTTTTTGTAATTAATTTGATACTTGACTAGTTTTATAGATGTTAGAATAATGTTGAACCTTACTTATGAAGTTTTGGTATTAATTCCATATTTTTTACATTAAATCAAGTATATATTTGGTTTTGAATGATTATTAGGTACTTAATGTTTTTCAATTAATTAATCACTAGTTATTTTATTTTTTTTTCTATTGACATTCGAGAGAATGAATATGAATTTATCACGTAGTAATAATCATGGTAAAGTTCAATAGAAAATAGAGATATACCGTTATGCTTTGTGTGATCATTCGTGATATTCTTGTAATTTTAATGCTTCTTTATATGTTCGCATTTTTCATAGAGATATCGAAATGTCACATATGACAATATGTTAAGTTCTACTCGATAGATTTTTAAACAAATTAGGAACATTGATCTTAATATTCAAATATGTGTCTAAATTATAGATTGAAATTAAAATGGATGAAAGTAGAGGATTCAAGGTCCTAGTATTTATCAATTACTTGAGTTTCACTACACTTTATAAATATTAGATTGTAAATGTAAAACTCCTCCACAAATCTTTATTATTTGACTCTGATACTGTACACTAGTTGAATTTCGTTGATCACCCTCCCTTTGGGGGGTAACGCTAAGGATCAGTTGGCCTTCTCTTTAGGACTCAATGAGTCCATCTTCCTCAAAGCCTCAACCTTCTCTATGCCCAGCCTCTTCAAGTCATCGTCGACCTTTTGTTCGGCCTCTGCCGCAGCTTCTTGTAACTATGCATTTGTTTGCTGGGCATCATCAACCCACTTTGGATGGATTTTGGTGTTACTTCACCAGAGCCTCCTAAGATTGGGTCTTGGCTTTGCCTTTTGATTGCTTGGATTTCCTCAACAAGGGCTCTCTCTCTATTTTAACTACCTTAATGAGCAAAGTGGAGGTCACACTCGGAGAAACCAACTTTCCCCTAACACCTCAACCTTTCCAAAGTTGTCTAAAACTGAATCTCCAACAGCGTGCAACTAGGATGCTATATTGCTATTTATGATTTGAGGAAAATGTGGGAAAGAAAGAAAAAAGCAGTACAAGAAGGATGAAATGTGAGTTTAGAAACAGAAGTGTACCTAAAACTCTAGTTTCTAGCTGCTTGTAGGAATTTTGATGGAAGGTTGCTCAGAATCACATTTTTCTCTATGGAAGTGCTTGAAATATAAAGGATTCAGATATAGCAAAGTAAAAGGGTTGAAATGAAACCCTTGACCTTTATATAGGCAATGCCCCCTCAATCACAAAACCATTAGATCAAAGTCGTACTACGCCTAACCTATTCTTTTATATTGAATATAAAGGGCGCCAAACTATTATTCAAATGAAAAGTCCAGATTAATTGGTGCCTTTTATGCACACACGGTGGCACATGACCTCGATTCTAAATCAGACTATTCTGCTTTACCAAGGTCACATTGGCCATAGTAATGGGGGGCCAGCTAATGCCAAGGGGCCAGTTGGCCCTCATTACCAGGAGGCCCTGGTAATGTAGCAAAACTCTTCCAAATCACCTTACTTGTCTAATCATCATCATCTGCCATCATTGTTTTAATGCAGGGAACACTCAAATTCATGACTATCTGCATGCCTCTTATCACTTCATGTCCTATGCCGCCTTTAATCTTGGCCTCAAACATTACCTTGAGTTCCATTTCTCTCGAACCTAATATATTTCTTAGCACGTTTCATTTGACTTGAGCATTGGAGTATATACGATCGCAGCATCCCCGGCCTTTGCTTAGAGATTCTTCTATTTTGCACCTTTAACGCATGAGTTCCAAGTTTTAAGGTAATTTGCACGCAGGGAATAGTAGAGGCGGGATCTATTGACAAACTGGATTCCATCCAGATTTGAAAGTTAACAAAGGAAGTTTTTGTTTATAAATTCATTCACCAACAGATTTTTTACATCTCAAAGTTTCATAAACCCGCAAGTAATTTGTTAGAATCAATTATAATATATTTTGTTAGAATCAACTATAAAATTCTGATGTGTTATATTTTATTCTCGGATAATCAATTGCTTAATTGACATTACTCGTATACAAGAATATTTACAAACTCTTCCAAAACACAGACAGTCATCTAGGTGATAATCCCTGCGGCCACCTATGTTTGGGATGCTGGACCTGTAATTAACCTCATGGTCTCGACCCTAGGTTGGGCCACATTTAGTTTCACCAGAAAAATATAATAATTATGTGCTAAGAAATTAGGGTTCGTTTGATTGTAAGAATGTAATTTGAGTGGAAAGAAAATGAATTCTATGGAATTGAATTGTCTAAAACTTAGTTTAGTGTTTGATTGGTATAATTTTTCGTTTAAAAAATGTTGAAATTTTATGCCATGTTTGATAATGCACTTTTTCCATGGAAAATTCCAACAAAAAGCCTTGTTTGATAGGCACAAAATTCTTGGGAATTGATTTTCCACTCAAGGACTTCATGCGCCCCATTTTCCACATTTTGAGGAATTTGATTTCCCACTAAAATGGTGGGAAATCTGATTCTAGGTTTTCTATTTTATTTTATTTNTGTAAACAAATTTTATAATCAATTATAAAAAAAATTTCACTTTAATGGACAATTTTCATGTAAAACAAAACTAAACGAACACTAAACTTTGATATGATTTTTTAGGAATAAAAACTTAGTTTTGTTTTTTACTTTTTGGCAATGGAAACTAATTTTATAGCCAATTGTGGAAAGAATTATCACTTTAGTGAACAATTTTCATGTAAAACAAAGTCAAACGAACACAAAATTTTAAAATTTTTAGGTGAAAAATTATACCAATCAAATACACTTAATTAACAACTCCCTGCAAAACCATTTCTAGGCAATTACTTTCCCTATTCATTTTCTTTCCACTATTGCAATCAAACGGACTCTTAGATCTTTTGGTGTTCATTTGACTTTATTTTTCATGAAAATTGTCCATTAAAAGAATATAATTTGTTACAATTGAGAATATAATTTGTTTCCATTACAAAAATAATAATAATAATAATAATAATAATAATAATAATAATAATAATAAACCGTCTAAAATAACCAATTCCCACCAAAGTGGTAACAATTGATTTATCTCAAAAAGCAAGAAAATGTGGCAAATCAATTACCTGGAAAATGTTACATATCAAACACTCTAAAAAGTGAAAAATGACAAAAAATTTTCAATTTTCCACGAAAAACTTGCCCTATGAAACAGAGCCATAAAGACTTCTAAATTATCTGTTTAACTCTTCTTAAAACAATAATGATTTTTTGAAGAATTGTGATTGAAAAGTAATGTAACTTTTTTTATTTACGTACAAAATATATTATTGTGAAAATGTTTGTTCGAAAATTAATTTTAGAAAAAAAAGAGTTTTTGAAGAATGGTAAACAAACACAATTGAGAATATAATTTGTTTCCAATGTCAAAAAAAAAAAAAAAAAGATACCTAGAAAACCAATTCCTACCAAAGTGGTGGGAATATTTACCTCAAAAGGCAAGAAAATGTGACAAACCAAAAAAAATGTGGAAAATCAATTAACTGGAAAAATTTTCATAACAAACACTCTAAAAAGTGAAATAACAAAAAGTTTTTCATCTTCCATTGAAAACTTACCCTATCAAACATGATCTTAATTTTTAAACATTGAAAGGGTTTTTATTTACTAAAAAGTATGCCACCAATGGTATAATTGTGATTATCTACTTACTTTGGTGACTATTTTCTTCACTGGCTATTATGCGTTGAGTAGCTTAATTGTAGGCCCACCAGATAAGGTTTAGTAGCTTATTATCTGTAAATATATATTATTATGTTTTTGTTGAAACAAAAAATCTAAATATATTTCTCTCTTTTTAACAGTTCAATCTCGATTACGACAGACCGAAATGGTTACATAGCGGTCCAAGAAAACTGGACCGAATTGATTTTTGGTACCAAAGGAAACCAGATCGAATGGGCTCATCGCGGACCTAGTTAAACATGTTATCATAAGAAGGTCTCACCAACCATTTATTGTGCACAAATCAAGTTTTGAAGAACAAATATATTTGACTTGCACGCGACGGACATATTGGAGATAAATATTGAAAACGCTTAGTCTAAAAAATTAAGTTGTTGAACATGACCATAAAAATTCAGTAAATAAGCAAGATTTGAACTCAGAGGATATTATTTTCCATCTCGTCTAAAAGTGTAGACTGTTAAAGAGTCACGTATATATTATTCAAATTTTTTATTTTAATAATAAATTTTAATTGCTTAAACTTTTAGACGATAATTGACCTAGGAGAAAAAGAAAATAATAATTTGTTCTGATTTGACTTTATTTGCATTTCATTAAATATTTGCATGATAGGTGAGTGTGGTCTAATGAGATGCAGTTTAAATGGCAGACACAGGCCATGCATGGTAGGTACCATTCATGGAAAGTAAGATCAGTTGGTATCTTTAATTGCTTATTCACCTCAAAATTTTTTTCATAAAATAATTACTTTTTCTATCAAAATCACTGTTCATGATGTAAAAGAAAGAGAATAATCTATGAAACTACCTTTAATCTTATTAAAATAAATCATCTTCCAAACGATAATGGAGGTCTGCAATAATATAATTAGGGATGTCAGTTTGACTCGTCGGCTCGGTCCGTCCATAATTTGGCCCGAAAAAAGCTCGAGCCGGCCCGGCAGAATCGAGCCCCATTTTGGAAAATTGGGCCGAGCCGAGCCAGCCCACGTGACCCATATAAAATTTAAAAAAAAAAAAAAATTGAAATGGAAGAGGGAAAAGAGGCAGATGTGCTGCCTTTAATGTTATATATAAAAATAAATAAATAAATAAATAAAATCGACCAGCCCATTAAGGTTAGAGCCTTTGCTCGGTTCGGACCAAAAAAAGCCTGATCCCATTTTGCTCGAGCTTCGAATTTCGGCTTGTTGCCACCCCCTAAACATAATCTACCAAGATACATTAATATATTTTCTATGTAAAAAGCATAGATGTGCACTCATAAGTTGCTAGATTTATTTCTTTCTGTAAAGTCAATTGATGAAGAATAAGAGTTAGAGGGTGTTTGGTGGAGATTAAAATTAGATTTTTAGTGGATTGTGATAGAAGTTTTTGAAATGTGTGGTTGAAAAGATGTGGGACCCATAAAAGATGTGGTTAATATTGATTATTTGACTTTGACTCAAATTAAAATCAGATTTTAATACAACCCAAACATGTGCTTCTTTGGCGCACAGCCCACAGGATTGAATAATTTTAACTTATCCTCTCTTTATTCTCAGAGCACTTCAATACAATCAATGTTATTGAACAACAGAATTGATATCTTACTCGTGATAGGTAGGAGTTATACTTCAACTTGAATTGTCAAAAATTGTAGGCTGGATCAAAAAAGTATAATGAGCAAGATTTTAACTTATTTTTCTCTTTTAGTAGTTTGAGTACTTCACTACAATGGATGTTATTGAGCGAACCGAAAAATCATACAAGTTTGATACAATGAAATATAATGGACAAATTTATAACGTCTTTTTCTTCTTGAGCAGTATCGTGTTTTATAGTCCGCCATCCGCCTTATTGAACAAGCCAAAATCTGATCAAATTATGCATTCAAACCAAAAATGCCTGAAGGGCACGATTTTGGTCGGAAACAACACTGTAGTACGAATAACAAGTTTGCAGGCCTCCAATGCTATTTTGCCTTTTCATAAATAATTACTCGTGCATAAAAGCAAAAAATAATAAATGAAGCACAGCTCTAATTCTGTTAAAATAAATCCATTCAAATGATGACTGACTCAAGGTCTACAACAACAAAACCTACCAAAGATACACTAATGTATGCATCACATATATAAAATTCCCAATTTCCCCACCAATTGGAGAATCTCAAGCCCCATTGATACTCTTGAGGGGAAAGTAAAATAAATATAAGGCGTATTTAGTACGCAGAATTGAACAGTATTTTCTTCTTTAATACTGTCCATCGGTACCATCTACGTTACTGAACAAGCCAATAATAGTGGAAAAGTGATCAAAGTCTCCATCCAAACCAAAAGCTAAAAGGGCTTGATTGAGCCACTAAATACTCACTCTCTCGTCTAAGATTAGTTAAAGATCCTTGGTTTCTATGACCAACCATTAATGTACAAACTTTAACTAGTAACATAATTGCCATCACTTTCAGCATGAAGAGGACGGATTATGCTTGCTAAATAATTATGTTTGGTCAATGATGATTTTGGTGAACAACTTTTTGAAACTTAGGTGAAAAATCATGCCCTAATTCCCTGCTCATCAGAGCCCTCTTGTTACTGAATAATCCAGTACTATTTCTTGGAGAAGAAATGGTGACTGGTGGAATGTCAATAGAGTTAAGTTGGGGGGGTGGGTGTTGCCATTGGGGTAGGGGTCCAGCCAGCAGAAGAGTTTGAAGAAGGGGTCCAGCTTCCATTACTGCTTGCAAGAACTTACCTTTTTCTGGTAGTGGCTTTTTCGGCACGATTTTCTCCTGGAATAGGACGTCGGAAAATGTTTCCGGCAATGGTGATGGAACAAAGTTGTTTTCATCACAATCTGAGGGAAGTCCAATGTTGTTTTCATCTTCATTGCTGTTAGTGCCACTTGAAGGTGCAGATTCTATGTGCCGTTTTGGGGGCTTTTCTTGGATTTCTACTTGTTGGAAAATAAGCTGCTTTTCCAACGCAAGTGTTTGGCATTTTGCTTCGAATTCATCCCTTTCTCTTATAATCTTTGTTAAGAGATTTTTGAGGTGGAGAATTTCATCATCTTTTCTTGAAAGTTCCTCGTGTGCAGAGAGGATGGCTGTCTCTAGCTCCAATGTTGAGTACAAGAAAGAATGCTTCAAGTCCTCAATTCCCTAAATCGAGTGGCACAATGCACATTACAAACTAAGAAAATTTTGAAAAAAGAAACAACCACAAAACTAAACCTTAAATTTTGAGTAAATTTGGGTCCTAATTACATGACTAAACGGTTTCTCGCTGTCCTGTTTGGTTGGTTGACATCTAGAGTAAAACTTTGTCCGAATCGTCATACCCAAACATAAGAAAACACAAAAACATAAAGAAATTGCAAGTTCTTGATAATCAAGTGGCACATTGCACATTAGTTAGAGCCTTTACACCCGAAGAAGAAAACGTGAAATTATGAAAAGAAGGAACAAGTTCTGGAAAAGAATTTTACCTCTTCTTGATAGTAGTAAGCCCAGCTAAGAGGACTGCACTGTTCTTCCATTATTGTTGAGTTTTGTCTAAATATTAGCGCATAAAGAAAGAATATGTTTATGAGGTTGTTATACTTCTTATAAGTGGTTTTTAAGCGGGTAATTTGCTTTTTTATCTTTTACTTTTTTGGTCATGGGACATATATGGTTGGAGAGAAACAGAGAAAAGGCCAAAAAAGCATGAAAAAGGGCAGGTGTGGCTAGCGGCTAACTTTATACTAAAGATTCTTCGTACACGAGGACCCTTTTACTTTGAAGGATGTTGAGAATGTGAATCCATGGATGAAAGTTGGAAGCTGTGATGGCTCATGTTCGTCATGATCTGTCGGTAACATGTTGTGTATGGAAATTCGACTCATCAATATATTCATATGACTCGTATTGTAACTGGTCAATTTTATATATGGGGACAATAAACTTTTTAATCTTTGCAAATTAACTTTGTGTTACATTAAAAAATTTATTTTCATCTAATGTAGAAAATTATCATCTAATTTTGACCACAATAAAATTATTTGATAATTAATTAAATAAAGAAAATTAAAATTTACGTGCGATTCATTTTATATAACATAATTTACATGTTTATGTTTTCGAAAAAAAAAAACCTACCAAGTACAAAAAGAGTACAAAATATGAAGTACAACAACTTTCTAAAAATATACAGAAAATTTATACTGATTCGTTATTTGTTATGTGCATCTAGCTAGTGTTAGCATGTCTCATATTGTTTAGGTACAATTGAGATGTTCAATGTATGAAGTGAAGGAAACCTCACACTCCTAGCCAGTTTTATAGTGATAATTTAGTCATATACTTTACCATTGTATCCTAAACCTAAATTGAGGACTTTGCCCCGTATAGGCTGATGGGCATAAATTTACTTCGGCTAAAAGGGAAAAATTGTCCGAACCTTTGTTATTTTAGTTAGGTTTAAATTTGACTAAAAAAAATATTCTACAATCAAGAAGCCCAAGCTTCTAGATAGCTCTCGAGGTTTCTTTACTTAAAAGCATGGACTTCATTTCTAATTTAGAGGATTCGAGAGGGTGGGAAGAATTTCAAAGTGAATTTTTGCACCATGTCATTCCACGAAACTATACTCCCAGGAATTAGTGAATTTAACCAGTCTCGTGTGCCTTCCTTTAGGGTGTGAGGGAATAAACGCATTCGAAAAGCGTAAGCAAACATACCTTCATAACTAATCATGTCGCTTAGCATCAAGAAGGTTTGAATATGTTTGTGAGGATTTTCAATTGATCTCCCAAAGAACATGATGTCGTGAAGATTCTGAAATAAGTTGATAACGCCAGGTTTAATGTGGAGTTAGTTTATCCAAATAGTGGATATATGATAGGTGTTTGCACATGAGCAAGAATGGGATTTACGTAAACCCTCACTAAAACTTCTCCATCATTTGTTACTGTTCTCGACTAATCTAGTTGAACTCTTTGAGGTAGTGGTAATGAATTCTAAACCTGATTCGAATTTTGATTTTCTGTCATTTCCCTTGCTTTCCTTTGTTCTCTTTTTTGTTGTTTGAAAATTCTTTCAATTTCGAGATTTATCCGAAGAAACTCGATCTCGTCAGAATCTTGCATAAACTATGCTTTTTTTCTGAAAAGAGTGAAACAAGAGATTTAGTTCATTCAAGAAATAGCCTAAAATATGTAAAATCTTCAAATCTAAAAATAACTAATAAACTCAAATTAAATAAATTATTCTCCGACAGCGACGTAAAAAACTTGTTTTAGCGAAACCCACAAGCGTACGAGATCGTTGACAATTAATATATGATGAGTAACATGTATCGTCCTATGAGGAATAAAATTCAATTAAGTGTACTAGTTTCTAATCAGATTCAAAGTAAGGGAACAAAAGAGATTTGTGGTTTGTAATTATTCTAAATTAATCTAAATAAACTAATAAAATTCGAATTTTATATGTATATGAAATAAGTGTATTGGATTACGAATCCACATACTATTATCTATTTCAATTTTTAATTACTTAACAAGTATCATTTATGCATTCTTGATAATCGATAATTCTATTGTAATTAATTCTCTTTTTCAAGACAAGGTAAATCTATTCTAGTCACAGTCCGAATTCGAATGAATAGAACGCATTCAATTTCACAATTATCTCAAAGATTGTAAGCGTAATAAACATTATTCCTAATATCTATTGTACGTATATTAATCAACTAATGTTCTGAACCTATTGTAAGCCTTCCAATACTACAACAAGCAACTATATATTTAATTGGTGATCGAGTAATCAAATAATAAAATTATGCATGCAAGATTAGTCAAGAAAAGCAAAAATTTAACTTAACTACTTGTTTTAAATTAAAAATAAATAATAAAAGATTTAATCTTTATTCAGTACATGAAATTAATTAGTCTAACATCCCCACTATGTAAATTACACCAAAAGATTTGGAAAAATATCACTCGGAATGGAGAACAATGATTGCAAAGTAAAAAATCAATTTCTTTTTTGTTAATCTTCAATCCGAGCTTTGAATTTTCAATCTCTTATATTAATTGTTTTTTAATCTTGTGTTGGCCTCCTTCTTGTGGTGGAAAATAAGGTTTTGATATGTGTTCCCTCTTTTGGCCGCCTTGTGGGTTAAATAGTAAATTGAATTTGGTCTCCATAAAAATTTAGATCAAACGAGGAACCTAGGCCATTCAGGCCAGAAATGGCCCGCGTGCACCATTCACTGATTTTGCTCTTGGTAAATGGATTGTAGGGTATTGCTCGCACGGTACAAAATGCGTGCATGCGCGCCGTTATAAAAATCTTTCTTTTATTACATGTTCATTCTTCATTCTTTTTAGCACATTTTTTATATCTTTTTGGTCATCTATCTTCCAATTCCATTTAATTGCTTCCACCCCTCCTCCTATCATCGACATTAGGTATGAACCAACTACTACCAATTTTCGATTTAGTCCCCAAAATTTGGATTAAGCCCACTTTAGACAATGTTTCGCTCCTTTTGTCTGATTCCATCGTTTTTCCTCCATTTGCACCTAACAAAAGAAATTTACAGAGATGAGTTGGGCCTTAAAAGTTTATTATTGTGCGACAAGTGTATGTAGGATGTGTTAGGTTTAATTCTTTAATAATGTTGAAACAAAGAGCGGTTAGTGACTTCGGAACCTTGGCAGGGACTATTAGTATAGAGTAATGCTACTTGCAGTCGCTCACTGCAGCAATTGCCCTATATGGCACACACATGGCATGTAGTTATTTGATGCATTAATGTGATAGTTTTTTATTACATTTAATGTATCAAATATACACTTGACATGTGTGTGCCACATAGGGCGACTGCTGAAGTGAGCAACTGCAAGTAGCATTATTCATTAGCATATCTCATAGTGCCGAGTGGTAATTGAGATATGCAATGTATAAGGTGAAAGGAAAACATCACGTTGTAAGTAACTTTATTACATCTGGATGATTATATTATGTATTTAAATTGTTTAGTTGACTTGAGAATTGGAAGGCTTTTGTTAGATAATTCTGACATGCATTACTTTCCAATTCCTTTTGACAGAGTGACAAAATTTCAAAATTCGGAGAGTTTCCCATATTTATGTTATTAGCGAACGTTTGACGTCAATAGCAATTCTTTTCTAATGTATGGCATTGCCCTTGATAGGATACATGATGCCAGTATACGTATTTGACGAATGCTCACATGTAAATGTACACAATTCAATGACAAGAAGCTCGTCTAAATATATGGAAAACAATTTTTTGATTCATCCGAGCAAAAGAATTGTCGCTCTTTCATTGCATGATTTTATTGAGTCAAGAGTAACATGTTAACACGACGAAATGTGAGAATAGCACAAGTCATGTAATCAACATTTTTAAAGAAATTCAAATCACTCAAAATCGTTTACATTACAATCTTGGATCGTGATTGATATGTCCAAGCCTATTCACTTGCATTTAGAAATGAAATGGGCAGAGTTTTTGAGGTTCTAGGGTTTGTTCTACGTCGCTCAGTCTGTTGCTTCTCGGATTATCAAGATTGTCTGTATTTTCTATAGAAGTTGGACTTTTAATAATTTTTTAAAAAAATCAATTTTTTTTGCATTAATTTCAAATTATTGTGTTTATTAAACAAGAGGTTTGAAATCTATCTTAAAAAGGTTAGTTTGCAAATGTTGAATCCATTTAGATATGCTTAGATTTGGATTTTGGACCAACCATTTGCCCTCTGTTCACACTTCACACCTACATTATTTTCAACTTTATTGGTTGGAACAAAAACATGTTTGACGCAGGTCACTAACCATAATATATAAAAATCTTCTAGTACAACAAAAACGACGTACGACTAGGATAGCATCCGAGACAAAAAAAATAATAATAATATTATTATTATTATTATTAAATAATTGAATTAGAAATCTCGTAAAATAAAGAACATGCATTTTCCAAGCGAACACGACAATACGACAATATTAGAAGCCGTATTTTTAATATATTAAAAGTTTTTGAGATTGGTATGGTATAAATATGGCTAAACATGTATCATAAATTGATGGTCAGATTAAAAAGATAAGATTATTGAGGATGAAATGATTAGATTTTATGACTTTTCCTGTGAGAGTACATGCTCTTGTTCTTCCTTTTTGACTCCCATAAAAGGAAAAGGGATTGAATAAGAATCGAATATATAAGAAATCTTGGTATATTTCATTTGTCCAAACAGGGAATTAGTACCTAAATTGTGAAGTATGAACTCATTACTTTAAAGCATTTTGTAGTTTTTCAATGTCAAGCTTAGTTGCTAATACCCTGTTTGGGGGAGTCTTTTCATAATTGTAAACATGTATAGTTGAATCATCACATCTAAAATTTTTTGTGCTAGACAATAACTTATATATTTATATTCATTTTTTGTGTGGAAGTCTTGTATATAGAGTTTCTGTAAATGAATAGTCATGAAATTTGAACGCCCTTGAACTTGAACTAGAGCGAGAGAGATCAATCCACGACATATTTTTTAACCTTCGAAATAAAACCCTGAAGTAGAGATAAAATCCCGTCATTCGAGCCATTTGTTTGATGAGATACTATGTTAGATCGGCATGTCTTAAACTTAAATTGTTATACGAGGATAAATTTAATTTGCATGCATTATTTTCAACATGAAACTAATAGTACATGATGACATGGATAAATAAGTATCGCCAATAGTTTGAGCTTTTAAAAAACGTTTTTCCTAGCTTACAAATTGTAAAACAAATGTTCAAAAACCACTAGCGCTACAAAACCATTATCAAGAATCAAAATTACTCATGTAATTTCAAACTATTTACCGAAATGAATATAATCTCATGTTGATGATATGTTCAATAAAGTAAATTGAACTATACTAAATATTAAAATTTTATTTATTATACTGTTAAACCGCGGCTCGTCTCATCGAAAAGCTCAAACATCTTCCCACTAGAGGATGGAGGGAAAATGAAATTAGTGAGATTAATGGTAGGGTCCTCATGGAAACCTTTTGGAGAACAAAGTGAGAGTTGGAGGGAAAAAGATTAACGGCTTAGATTTTGACCAATTCAAAGTCACTGTTTCTGGAAACTGCTCCACCACGCGTTTGCGTGTGGGGTCCCGACACCCTTTTATTTTTATTATTTTAAGGTTCTTTGTAGAATTAAAAAATTATACTAGACATGGATAAGTTTTGTCTTGAGACAACATAATCTCAGTAACAATCATAGTATCCAGTAAAATGTGAACCAAATATTATATGTGATGATGTGCACGATTCGATTCGATCTGACGGTGATGAAAATTGGATCAACTAGGATATAAATTGATTATATGTGTCGTTATTGTACCGAATAGTATCAGAATTGAGTAGTTCTAATTCGATGCTCTATTTATACTTCATAAAAAAAATTAATGTAAATTCATTGAACAATTAGCGATTCTAAGATAAACCAAGAACTGGACTAGAAATGTCAGATTCTTAGATTTAAGAGCACGTGTTAAGGGATAAAATCTCACATTGAAGAAAGATGAAAATATAGACCAATTTATAAGAGTTTGGACTACTCCTCTTAATAAGGTTGACCATTTAAGATGAAATTTCAAGTCTTAACATGGTATCAGAGCCTATTAAGTTCCAACGAGTAATTCGATCCGATTAAAACTCAAATATATTGAGCATACAAATTTTAAGCCCCCGTTTGGGCCACCTT
>CAIGRM010244911.1:0-12278 GCA_903798335.1 Fraxinus albicans
AAAGATGAAATGTCTATTTTTATGCCTGCGAATTTTACTTTTCTTCAAGAAGCCGAAGCCAAAAAGCCCCAGTTCCCTTTCAAATGGTCCTTAACCTTTCGTAAACGTGACTATATATTGGGTTAGGGACCATTTGAAAGGGAACTCGGACTTTTTTGCTTCTTGAAGAAAAGTATATATATATATATATATATATATATATATAATTTATTAGGTTAAAAAGTGATTAAATAAGATATGAGGCAAAATTAGAATGTTAGAAGTGTAGCTTTAGAAAAGTCAACACTCTTTAGATCAAACCATGGGCGGTCGGTCCTTAACAAAATACAATACGTCACCTCGTCCGATGAAATGAAATTAAGGAAATGACTTAGTGATGTTCCATAAGACTCAAAAGAAGATTTCACATGTCGAAAAAGCTTGCTGGGATCTTTGCAGGCTTTATGTAAAAAAAAAAAACATCTTAAGAAACCGTGAAAATAAATTTAGTATAATTGTAACTTTAATTTTGTTTCATCATGATCACCCAACTTTATACTTAGTGCTACATTACAAATTCAATATAACTTTTACGACTTAATTCACAATTTTGCTTGCTTCGATGCAAAATCGACATAGTCAAAATGGTAAAGATAATATATTTATTTATCAATATTTTATTTTAGTAATACGTGAAAATTTTATTTCAAAAGCAAAATACATAAAAAGTTGTGAAAGCATGAATATTAGGGAATAAATAAAAGGCAAAAAAGATGAAATGTCTATTTTTATGTATTTAAATTTTCTTTTTCTTCAAAAAAGCAAAAAATGCTCCAGCTCCCTTTCAAGTGGTCCTAAACCTGTTGTAAAAGTGACTATTTTAGGACGTGTTTGAGCCATATTATTTTGGAAGAATATATTTTGGAATAGTAAATTAATGGAGAATGTGTAGTTGAAAAAGAAGGAAAAATTATTGTTGTAATGGAAAATATTATTTTATTGAAGAATGTGTGGTTAAAAATGAGTAGAATAATTAGAATGAAAATTTTAATGTGACTCAAACGGATGACTATTTTTGTTTGACATTACTTTCATTATATATTTCCAATATAAAAAAAATATCGTGTTAATTAATTGAAAGGTTAAAAATAAAAGTGAATTTTTTTTTTTTTTTTTGTCTACATCAAATTTTGTTATATATTGACCAAATTCAATTTTTTTAATTTTTATGAAACGCTGGACGTAAAATCTTCATAAATGAGTAATGGTAAATCCAAAACCTTCGCTTGCTTCGATACATAATGTGAGCTGTCAAAATGTTTGAATTATTTATTTGACGGGAATTAAAATCAGATTTTAGTAGATTTTGATAGAAATTGATGAAACATGTGATTAAAAATTTATGGGATTCATAAAATATGTGGTTAAAATAAATTATTGATTTTGATTTAGATTAAAATCTAAATTTCAACTGGTACTAAACAGGGGTTAATATTCACTTATTTGCATGGTATATTTCGAGTAAAAGTAAATTTGATTTTAAAAGTTAAAAAACTCATGAATAGTTGTGAAAATATGAGCAGTTGGAAATTAGAGCAAGGTTCATAGCATTTTTCATAATGGTGTCCATAATGGACACATGGAGGTCCTCTATTGGGCCCAGGCGCCCACCAATAGGGGGTCTCCATGTGTCCATAACGGACATCCTTATGTTATGGGTTATGTATCCATAGCATAACCCTTAAAGCAATACTTGGCGTACGGGGAAATTCTGCCAAGCTTCTTATAGGGGTACTTGTCATTTTTACATTGATTGTTGACAAAAAAACAAAAAGAAAAACGACCAAACAGCTGTGAGTTTTTCCCCTTACTCTGGAAATTAATAAACATTTATTTTATTATATTTCTAAAAAATGAATTTCTGGCATTTATTAGGATAAAAGTGATAAAATAATACAAGGCAAAATTAGAATGTTAAGAGGTGTACCTTTTGAAAAGTCAACACTCTTTAGATCAAACCATAGGAGGTCCTTAATTATGCTTAACATGGATTATAAAATTAATTAGAGATTATTTCTCAATCTACCAGTTGATAATTTGGATATTATAATTATTTATTTTATATTATTTGCAATCCATAAACACTTGATTTAAATATTTAAATTTTCTTATTTAATAAAATAAAATACAACTTGTTTAATCATGTCACCGCGTCAATCTATACATTAATATGACGTGCTTTGGATAAAATGAAAGAAAATGACTTAGTGATGTTCCATAAGGCTAATAAAAAAAAAAGATTTCACGATCTTTGCTAGCTTTATGTACAAATAAGGTAACGTCTTAAGCGTGAAAATCAATTTAGTATTGTTCAAGATAGAAGTCAATCGATCACCGAGAATATAATTGGTGCGAATAGAAAATATTCGGCCATTTGTATGTCAATTTGCTATACAAAAAATGCTCGAATGTTTGAAAATCGAACTTTCTTTAGTTCTTTTTTTTTTTTTTCTTTTTTATAATTGAAAGTCACGTCATTAATTTAGTTCTTTTTTTTTTTTTTCTTATTTATAATTGAAAGTCACGTCATTATCTTAAATACTTGTGTATTAAAGTCAACTAAACGTGGCTAACAAAAGCTGAAAATTCAAGGTTTTTTGTAGTTTTCCCCGAAAGTGCACAATTTTCTCATTACAATTGTTTCCGATGAATCTTAATAAACGAGGAAGCCCGTGAACTATTATCCTTGTCATGGTATTTCTTGACGTCTTCCATCTTTCAACTATAATTACTTTCAAAATACATCATTCGAAGGTGAAGAAATACATACGATTATATTTGTGACGTTTTTACCGGTTTTTGGACAATGGGAGGGTAACTTAACGCGTATAAAATAAAGGTTATATAGCTCGAAGTGCAAAAGGGTTTGAAGATTAGGGATCCTACCTGCAATTTATTTAGCATACATGCCTAGTATTCTCATTTGTTTAATGTTTGAACAAGTTGTGCTTCAAAGCACGCCATTGACTGTGAATAGAAGAAAAACAAGGCAGATAGATAGTTGGAGCCAGGCTTAATTCTTCAATTAGAGGCCCCTTATCCTTGCCAATAATGTGAGAATTTTGAAACTTTCTTCTTATCTTTTTCTTGCTTTTGCTTACTTGAGAAGCTTTAAATTGTTGCAATTAGAATAAATATTGAAGTTAGTGACAAATCGTATCTAATTAGATTTGCTAAAAACACGTAATTAGACTTGACTAGATAACACCGAATGAAAATGAAATTATCAATTGAAAAATCTATCCATGATACTTTTGAATCCGTTACGTAAAACATACTAGTGATTTCTTCATCAGAAAATTTACATTCGATATCCTAATTGAGGAAATTCGAAGTTCAGAATTAATTAATTTTAAAGTCTTATCACAGTTAAAATAATTATTAGTCCTTCGAGAGGGTTTCTTATTCTCTTAGATGTCCTCGTGTCATGCAAGAATTTGTTTCTAGATATATCGTAAACTTTCAATCGCTATTCATTTGCTTAATCAAAAAAGCGTAATTTCAAATCATTCGAATACTCATTTTTCAATAATTTTTTTTTTCTTCAAGAGGGTTTAAAAAGATGTGACAAAAGTTTGTAGAAACATCTAGAGTGCCACCTAATATATCTAAAAAATTAATTATATTAAGAAAATCTCAATTTCATGCTTCAAAACTTTCAACATATTCATTTTCATGAAAGCATTTTGATTTGATATTTATTCATAAATTATTGAATTAGTTGTGAGCCCATGTGATATCCCAGAAGTTAAGTAATAGTGTATTCCTCTTGTCACCATCCACAATACAATCTTTCTACTTAATTGTATAATGCATGCAATTTGGAAAATTAGATTTAAAGTTTTTGTGTTGACTAAATGCATAGAACTTGATTCACTATATATAGTTTAATTTTTAATTTAAAGAAATGATTATGTTGAAATTTGTACATCATATTAAGTGACGGATAGAATTAACTTGCTTTTAAATTTAATTAATATACTATCAAACAATACGAAAGATGAACTACAATAGACTGAGGCATGGAATCGACTAGCCCCACCACAATGTTATAATTAGTGTCACTTTAATTTTATATATAAACAAGGTAGTGAGTGAACAACTCCTAACAAGAATATATTCACATAGCCCATACTACAAGTTCTACACCTTAAATCTAATCCAATTATTAAGAAAACACAATGTTAATAAGCTCATGTTTGATACGATTAAAATCAGATTTTTAGCAGATTTTGATAAAAGTTGATGAAATATATGATTGAAAAGGTGTTGGTATCATAAACTGTATGATTAAAATTAGTCGTTGACTTGGATTTAGATTAAAATTTATTCATACCAAACATGGTTTCACGGGGTGTCTTTCTTCTTGGCGCAGAAAGTGACATCGTGCGGTAGTAGTATGCTCCGTTAGACTACCTTCTGCCTTCTTGGTCGTTTCGAGACGAAAGACAATTGATTACAATTTGTATAAAGCTTGTAACATGAAATTGAAATACATTGAAAGTAAATTGATCATTGATAAGTTAGAAATTACAATTAATGAAAGCAGAAAATTACAATAGCTAGTACATAAGGCGAAAACCTAAGTGATAGGAGTAGACGTTTAAATGTCGAGGAATCATACTAAACGTTTTTCAATATCACAACTATTTTACAATTGAAATAAAATATTTACAATGTGCGGTTGAAATTGGGCAAACTACGACTGCGATTGGCTCAAGGGGCTAGTTGAAACTGCGGTCCTTGACACATGGACTACTTGTGTTAAACCAAGCTGAAATGCATACAAAAACTATTACAAAGTGATGTGAAAATAAAATTGAAAATTTTCATATTTAATTATACTTCATTTTTTTGTCACTATACAATATTGTTAAATTGTTTTAATTTTCCTAGTCTAGGAAAGATAATTAATTCACTAATTAAAACTTCAATTACCAACTTTTTGCCAACAATCACCAACCTTTATTCTGCTCTTTTCCTCTTCCTTCCGACACATGTGATACTTAAGTTAATTTTCTGTTAGGTTTTCGTGCGTAACTATATATTATGGTCTGTTTGATTGGTAAAAGTGGAAAGACTTTCCAATTCTATGTAATTTGGAAAATAAAAACCCCAAGTACTCCATATGAATGCATTTTCCATGAAATTGGTAAAAAAATAAGTTTAAAGTGGTTGTACCTTGAAATTCGAACTTCGTTTCTACTTCCGCATCCAACAGATAAAGTAGAAATTGAATTCCTAGAATATGACATTTTCCATGAAATTTAAATCAATCAAACGTACCTTAGTTTGTTGGGGTTTTTTTTATCACAAATTGTCGATATAATTAATTTTAGCAATAAATTTAAACAATTTGTTTGTTCCTTGGTTGGATTATCCTACGTTAGGTCAAAGCATCAATTAATTTACCAAGCCAGCTTTGTCTTGCACATAAAACCGTGTTTTAGACAGGCTTGGGCCGGTTATTTTGTCTCTGTCAACACGATTACTTCTTAAAATTGCATTTCTTCAAGAATGCGACAACATTAATAAACAAATAAATATTAATCCTATAGGATATACTAATTAAGAGTAATTAAAATATAAGTTCACTAAATTAAATATTGCTCACTTCTTCATGTCAAACAAATAAAATCTTTTTAATGCCATGTAAATTAAAAATTAATAATTAATTAAACATCTTTTCATGTAGCTACAAATATTAAAGCTTATCAACGCCGAAAATAAAACTCGAAAAAGAGGCATATAACACTTCTAGGATGTGCGTGATTTCTATATTCAAGTGTGAAGTATTGAGCATGATTGAAAAGAGGTACGTAAAAATGAAATGTTTTGATTCTTCGTTTTAGTCTTAGTATACTTGGTAAACTACAACATCAAATATGATTAGAAAAGCGAAAAATTATAAAAAGTTACTATTTACGAGTTGTCTTTTCTAGTTCACCGTACCTAAATATCGGTAATGACACCTTTATACTATGAAAGAGTGGTATGGAACAAAAATTTGTTTGTTGTCCAACATAATAAAATGCTCCTTAAAGGTCATTGAATTGGAAATTTAACCTTAAGATTTTTTTCTCTTTTGTTAAAATTGTGTTCATTTCTTTCTTTGTATAGCTACAAATATTAAGCCATATAACAAATTTAGGATGTGCTTGATATATAAGAATTGAGCACGATGGAAAAGACAGGCGAATAATGATATAAAATTATATATTGTTTGGTTCGATATGTAGTATGGATAAACTATAACACCATATATAATTAATGAAAAGCGAAAGACTACATAATGTCAAAGTTTATTAGTTGTCTTGTCTAATTCAAAATGTACCAAATTTTCAAAAAACACATATTTGTGATACCGAAAACTTTACATAATAAGCCAAAAAGGTGGTATGCAATGGAAATTTGTTGTCTTACATAGCGAAATGCTACCTAAATTTCACTGAATCATGATTGAAAAGATACGTACACTGCATTCTTCGGTTCAATCTAACATAGTATGATAAACTATAACATTAGACATGGTTAAAGAAAAGCAAAAAACTACAAAATGTCAAAATCAATTAGTTGTATTGTCTAATTTACCGCACCAAAATGTCATTAAATGATATATTTACATAATCAACGTAAAGAGCAATACATGACGAAATTAATCGAAATGTCATTAAATTGGACTTTAATTTTATGATAGTAATTAAGGTGTCGATCTACGAAGGGACGAAGTCAGAAGGGGATTAAATTTTTTTTTTTTAGGGAACCTTCCTAAACCCGCCCCTGAATCTACATAATTATATTAATTTAATAAATAAGAGTATGCAATAATGTGGTATTTAGTTTAATTTTCAGATCTAATTAAAAAGAAAAAAACTAATTCTGCATGTTCATGTGAGTGTTCTTATATTATTAGGTGCAATTAGGTGCATCATGAGTACATACCCCCGACATCATCGCCCTCTCCTTCATATTATTTTTAATTGAGAATATTTTTTTATTGAGAATAAATTGAGAATATTTTTTTATTTTTAATTTTTTTTACCGTTCTTCCGCGTATGCATGGGAACATTAAATTTGTACATAACACCAAATCTTGTTTAATATAAAGATTAATTATTTTGTATTGGTCAACTTATGATTTGGGGAAAAATAAATTGGCTCTACACTATTTGGAATATCTCACAAGGCAAGTCTCTTCCTTGATTTAATTTTCTTCTCTATTAGTAGATGGGATCATAAACTTTAATAGGTTATTTATAGAAAGTACAAACTTCGAGCAAAAGCCAATCAAAGAATTGCAAATGATGGAGTTTGATCGTTAATTTGAGGTGAAATGTGACGATCAAGTTTTTAGCTTATACTTAAAAAAAAGCAGGTTGTGTTTGAAGCTCGTCTATTCTACGAGTTTTGTACTTTAATTAAAGAACACGGTTGACATGTTCTGTATAATTCAACTTCGACATGATACCGAACAAATTTTTCATCTTCTTTAACCTTTTTCATTACTTGCATAATCAATTTCTTATAATATGGTAAAGTTGGTAATAAAAAAAGCAGTGGACCATTGACATTTCATTTTCAAGAACATGATTGCAGAGTAGAGGCTGCTTCCACATAATTAATTATTTTTCAATATTATAATCACTTTTTAAATTATTGATAGTGGTTTATTTAAGCAGACTGTTTCTTGATAGGTCAACATAACTGATTTATTCCCTATGGTTCAGGCAATTAGAACATGTTTCTGAACGAAAATTGACGACAATTAAGGAATAAACACGTGGCCTTTCGTAAGTCATTTGCTCGAATTTTAAAAAAGATTCGATTCAATACATTTTTTATGTACTGACTTTCCTTATCAATCTTATCACATTGTTAGTCATATTTTTTATTTAACCTCCGTTCGGTAGATATTAAAATAAATTTTTTAGTAAATTTTGATAAATTTTGATGAAATTTGCAACTGAAAAATTGTTGATCAAACGAAATGTGTGATTAAAATTAATTGTTTACTTTAATTTGAAATTTTAATCGAATTTTAATCCAAACCGAAGATAAGCTTAAATTATGGACAAAAGTTGATCACATCAATTTCGACAAAAAAATTAATTTACGAAACTAATTTTGATAAGTACGACGAAATGTTGTTAGGTGAGTACCAAATGGGGTTATTTATAATGCCAATTTTCAGTTTTGTGAATGCAATATTACTTTTGTAACTGTAATTAACTTTTTAATAATTTTTTTTTGATCGATTAAATCCACTTCTGATGATCTGTTTTGTCAATATCAAAATAAAATAAAGAAGATATAATTTAGGAAGGGAATTCAACATAACATTTATCACCTATCTGGTACACATATTCAAGCCGTTATACAATGTTTATGGAGATGGAAGGTCTTTTTTACTACATTCAGTAAAATTATCAATTTGCCCTTTTTTTTGATAACCGTGGATGTCCGGGTCAAATTGCGCGCAGTTCGACTAATTTCACGGGGTCCTGAAATTTACGATCAGGTACTCACCTCAGTGGCTTTGAGGGGACTCGAACTGGTGACAATTGGGGAGCAAACCCAAGGTCTGACCAATTGAACAACCCCTCAAGGTTCAGTTTGCCCATTCACATAAAATTCATTATGAGAGAGTAATGGCAATTCCGTCTTTATGTTTTTCATGCCTTTAGAATATACTGCATAAATAAAAACTATATTCCATTTGGATGTCATGCTCTGATTAATACACTTGGGAGGTCTATGATCGCTGTCTATATTGGCCTTTAGAACTCTAAAGGCTGTCGATGTATCAAAACTTGGTATTCCATTAGGTTATCTAGCTACTTCCCCATTAACAGTCAAATGTGTCCCTTGCTCGGGTAGAAAAGTGTCGTCTCCGCCTTCAATTTATAACTTGTAAACGTCACTTGAAGCGCTTGCTACTTTGTGCTTTTTGCACACATACTCCTAAACCCATGCAATTCATGTCAGTTTCAATTTACATATAAATTGAAAAGAACCCACAAATTTTAATGTCTATTTTGTCCTCAATTTACTTGTATTCGGGCTTAGAAGTAATTTTTGGACTAGCTTCCTCCACAAGGACACCGGCACTAGTAGTTCATTACTTGAAGTTGCATACTAATTTTGACAATGAATATTCTACTTGTACATAATGTCGTATCCATAATGGTGTCCACCCCTTCACATGGAGGGGGACCCACTTTGGATATATTATATTTTATAACGTTATGGACACCCCATTATATACATGTAGGATCACCATTTTGACAATCCTATTAGAAAGTGGTCAATTAAGAGATTTTCAATCTTTCTTTCTGAAATCCCTAAACGTCCTCTAAATTTTTAGTATTTTTCTATGCGATACCTCAATTGAATGATCATTTTCTAATTATTCGCAGACTGATTTATGAATGATAAAATACTCCCTCCTGCCTATTTGAGAAATAGGGAAGGGGAGCGGTGAATGTGATCCCCGTCTTGAATATTACTTTTATTTTTAAATTTTGTTTAAAAAATAAATAAATAAGTTAACGAGTTGATAAATTAGGATATGAATTCCTGTCCAACCATGCCCTAGACTAATTGTACCTCCACAGGCCACCTCAGGAGAGTAGGCTCATTTCTTCTTGGGCTAACATAGGATGAGGCCCATTTATCCCAATAAGAAAAAGTCTTGCTCTTGCATCCAGAATTATAATACCCATCCACATTATTTTCATCACTTTGTCCAATTATTTAAAATAATTTTTTTTAACAAAATATTAAGCACATCTAAGAACTTTGTGCCAGACAAGAGAAAAAAAAAAATTTTTTTTAAGGTAAAAAAAATTTCCTTCCCTAAATTAAAGAACTAAAAAGGGTTAAGGAAAATGTAAAAATTATTATAAATTTAGAGGGAAAAAAGGAAAAGAAT
This sequence comes from Fraxinus albicans, assembly GCA_903798335.1. NCBI lineage: Eukaryota > Viridiplantae > Streptophyta > Magnoliopsida > Lamiales > Oleaceae > Fraxinus > Fraxinus albicans. Next base: position 9,971 of record CAIGRM010244911.1, read on the forward strand.
AGAGAAGATCCAGACTCTTATATTTTGTTGAGAATCATTTTCAAATAGTAAAATTTGGCAAAGTTTGAGTGATCTAATTCCTTCCCTCCTAACTTTCTAGTGACCCATTAGACTGAAAAGTTCTCTATTCCCTGCACTTAATCATAAGTTGTACCTGACATTGAGCCTCAAGCATTCCCATTACATCACCGTAAAACAAAGTTTTGCATAGTTCGGACGGGAAAGGAAAAATACTGCTAAACTTGGTGAAATACAACTAGATTTCGGTTCGATTTTTCTGTGAGTCCCCAAACTTTTAGTTTTGATGCATGAGAAATTCCCACGGGATGGAACTAGCCAGTAAGGCTTTACAAAAAAAATCACAAAATCGCAAACCGAACCGAATCCGTTGGCTTGNTCACTTGGACCGCGATTTTTTCTTACCAAACCAAATCAAACCGTTTCAAAATGGTTTGGTTTATATTTTAATTTTCGAAAATCGCAAAAAATCGAAACGAACCAAACTTTTTCTAATTAAAAATTAATTTTATTAAATTATAAATTTTGTTAAAGTGCAAATGTATCTAAAGTTTTCAGAATTTAATATGCATACAAAATACAAGATTAAATACAAAAATAGGCCCAAGTAGTGTGTTTATCAAAAACAAATGTACAACCCATTCTACGTCAATTAATATGTACAACCCATTGATTAAAATCAACCAAGAAAACCAATTAGAATGATAGAATCAGTTTCCCATCCATCATCGTCGATTTATGAACTAGAAGGAAAAAAAATCAGTCCTAAACCAAACCCTAAATCTCATATTATCTTATGAAATCCGAGAAATATATAGTAAAATTTGCAACCCAAATCAGTTTACAACGATTTTTTTTCACTTTTTGTGTTAAATTGAAGAGTAAGAACCCTCCCTTCTTCTTCAGCCATATCCACCTCTGTGCAATTCTCCCAAGAATCTAAATCTTAACTTTATTGTAATTCATACTACGATGGAAACGCAATCTAATAATGTATATTGTTTCTCTTGAAGGATAGTGAAGTGTGCAGAGGTTGGAACAAATTTTCTGATTTTCAAGTAAAGGTGGGAAGTTTTAATCTTTTTCTTAAAATTTGAACTTTTGATTATAACATGATCCCACTTGTTATGTAGTATTTCTCTTTTCTTTTGACTTATCTAAAATAAATTATTGAAAATTTAGGCAAAAGTTTAGTTTATGCGAAAATTAGGTGTCCTCTATATGTTTTATATCCACTTTTTGTCCTTTGAAAAGTTATTTACGATGCAGAAATTGCAAAAATGTTGTTAAAAAGAGTTGAAGAGACACTCTACAGGTTGTATGCATGCTATCAAGAAATGGTGACTCCAGTCACTCCATCGTCAACTTCATCAAACGAGACCACCAAAAGTAGTAGCTCAAGTCATTCACAACCTGTTTTAGGTCTTCCTACACATATTCCTTCTATTTTTAAAGCTAGACTTCTGCAAAATATGCAATTAGAGAAAAATGATTTGGTTGATTCTTTGTCTGATCGTTGTGAAAGTTTGACCGATCCCAATTTTAACATATTACTTTGGTGGAAATTGAATGGGTACAAGTACAAAATTATCTCTCAATTTGGCAAAGATGTATTGGCAATTCAAATATCCACGGTTGCTTCCGAGTCGACATTTTCCACGAGTGGTCGGATTCTTGAAGAGAAAGCTGTGGAATGTGACATTTATTTTCTATTATCAATTTTGATATTTTATGCCTATTGTTTTTTAGTTGCTTGTTAATGATGCTAAGGACTAATAAATATTTTGATATTTTCATATTATGTAGAGGCCGAATCATGTGTTGCAACAGAGGATATTGATCCAATTATCGTCAAATGAGAAGTTAGAACGTATTTTTTATACTCTTGTAAAAGTTATTGGCATGCTACTAAATGCTAACTTATCATTATTTTTGTGTGTTTTTGTTTATGTTTTGAATTTTGGACAAATATAAAGTAATTTAACATTTAACATTATTAGTTATCGTTTAAACTTATATGTTCACTTTTTTGAAATATATTACTATAATGTCGATAGATAACCCGCGAATTAAAACCGAACCAAACCGCAGATTATGGTTTGATTTGGTTTGGTTTGGTTCGGTTCGGTTCCAAAAATAAAATGATTTGGTTTGGTTTGGTTTGAAAAAAATTCAAATCGTATGAAATAGTTTGAGTTGAAAATATGGCACAAACCGTCCAAATCGAACCGCGTTCATTCCTACTAGCCAGTTTACTCGTCAAGCGGGTTATATTTTAAGAGGTATTTTT
>CAIGRM010244968.1:0-16253 GCA_903798335.1 Fraxinus albicans
TCCGAGGATAAAACCTCTTAATAAGTTAAACAAAAAATATTTGTCCAATGATGTAAATCTAGTTTTCTAAGGGAAAATGTTTTGTAATTTAAAGATAGGGTAACTAGCACATAACGTCCCAACATTTTATTGCTATTAATTCTTTAACTTTTTATTTAAATATGAGGGTATATATGTTATTTCACAACTTTTTATTAAGAAATTGGATGAAAATGGATAGAAATGATGGTTTGCACAATTAAATGTGTAATCAAGGATGAAAATGCCAAAAGAATAAAAGGTATAGATGTTTTTTGCAATAATAATGAGATGTATGGACATTATGTACTAATTACCCTTTTAATAATTTATTTGGGACTCATTTGGATTTTTTTTAAAAAAATTGGGACTATGATTGCAATTAATTTTTTTTTCTTTTTTTTCATTTTGTTTTATTTAAAGAAAATGGTGTATTTGTCATTTCACAATTTTTAATTGAGAAAATTAGAAAAAATGACATTTTGCACAATTAAATGTGCAAATAAGGGTGAAATTGCCAAAAAATGAAAGGTAATGACGTTTTTCACAATAACATTGAAAAGTGTGAACGTTATGTGCTAATTACCCTTTAAAGATACATTAGCTCCCTTCCATGGACCTCGTCAAGTTTTTAATCTACATTTTTTTCATTTTTGATAAATTTGTTGTAAGTATGTTGGTCGACTTCTAGTCGACTGAGGCGGTCATTTAGGTCTCAAATTTTCGGAAATTTAATTTTTATTAGTTTTAGTGACAGAATCCAGGTCAATTTTTTTGTTATTGATTATTGAAAAAACTTAATATGATAATTTAATCTATCGACAAAAACTCAAATATTAATAAGTAATTATAATTAAAATGTATAATATTATCGATGAGAAAGTTTGCAGGTAACAAAGAGTGACAATTTATATTATTTTTTAAATATTCCAATAAATTTCGTTTATGGACAGAATTTGCGAATTTGAAATTTCGGTACTCAAATAAAAATTGGAAAAACTTGTAAGAACATGTATATTGATGATAAATAGATATAGAGAATATGATACTAAAAAATTTCTATTATGTTTTATTATTAAATTTTAAAAATATCTTTAAAGATTGTTGAACATGTTCTCCTTATAAATTCAATGACCCTAATACTTTGTACGAATCTAGTTGGTTCGCTAATGTCAACACGACTCACAAACTAGACTAAACAAAACTTGAGTTTTTCCGTGTGTTGTCCCACGATACAATCTATTTTAATCCATGCTTCACAAATCATAAGGTAATGAATCATATTAAACTGTATTGACCCAATCTATTCTACACTTCTAAATACACCCAGACTATCTTCGTGATTTTGAAAAATATATCGTCTCAACTTTTACTAATAAAAAATTGGAGATGTTTCACATGGCAAAATAGACGACGTGTTGTGTGATTATACTATGTTCGTAAATTCTTATCACATCTTATCCTACACGCGTAAAGCTTATGAAGTGGACCGACGTTTTCTTTTCCCTACCCATGATGACCATGAAAATAGAACTTACAAGGAGTGCACATCAACTTCAGTGCTCCATCCAACGGTGGGAACCCATTGATCGGAGTCAAGATGGACCACATCTTATTGTTATGGTGTTCCACAACATATAGAATTTTGGAATAATATTTTAACTTGAATCAAAGGGACTATAAAACCCTATTAATAGAAAGGCAAACCAATAACATTTTGTACTAGTAGGTGGCAAGTTGAGGACACTGTAGCAATGGTGGGCAGCAGAGAATAGGACCTCCATTAAGTGTCACCATCTTATCCTCCTTTGATCTTCAACCATGGAATAATAGATAAGAGATGTAAAATAATGAGAATGTGGAAAGTATGGCTAGATTTTAGATTCTACACGAAATTTTAAGTAGCAATAAACAAACGTGGCAATGAGACGTTTTAACCTAGATTGCTCCAAGTCGATTTAAAATTTCACGAGTAAAAATATTAATACAGTACAAAAGAAGGAAAAAAAAATATTGTCCGTGGCTCCACCCGACTCTAAAGCTACCTGCTGAGATGAGATTTGTTGCATTTAATTTCGACACTCGTCTTGTTGGTTTTGTAAGTTGAGTATCCATATTTTAGACTGTCATTATTTCTATAAGAAAAATGATAAAGCGAATTTGACGTGGTCCCACCTCGAAGGTGCAACCTTGTCAACCAAGTGGGTCATGCGCGGGGAAGTCATGGGTTGCAGCCACTGAAAAAGATTGCTCACATGTATTTAGAAATGGAAATTCTACTCACAAATGTTGCGACTATTTCCGACAAAATTATTAACAATGAGAAAATCAAGAAAATAATTTAAGTTACAATTAATTTAATTTAAGTATATCATAGTAACAAGCTTAGGATAATGAATTGGACGGCAGGTGATATAACTAGTGACAATTCAATTTTTAACTCGTGCGACAATTATGAATTACGTTTTTCTTATTTTAATATTAACATATGCCGAATTAATTTATTGAATTAAATTTTGTTGAAAATACTTGACACCCTTAATAAAAAAAAAATGATATTCCAATTAGAAAGTGCTCTATGAAATTGACTAGGAAGTTATGTTACATGTTTATCTTCAAAGTCCACCATACATTGTATATGGAACAAAGTTCATTCCAAACCCAACTCAGGGTCGACTCGACCGAGTCAAGTTCAAAGCCAACTTTGGTAAAAGTGAAATTTGAGCACAGTGAGATCCACTAAAAAATATTGATTGTGGATTTTGTTTCTTTTTTTTTTTCTTTTAATTTGTAAATAAACATTTTTTAATACTAAAGCTAAGAATGATTTGTATTAAGAAACTTTTGATGTCATGGAACAATGTAGATAACTAAAGGGTTATTGCTTTTCTATCATTTTGAATTTCACTTAACACAAGTTGAAGATCAAAATGAAAGGAGTGCTCACCAATTAATTGCGATGACTATAGATTTCACGATTATGTCAATAAACATGCTAACATAATGGAGAAGATTAAGATCTCGATAAAGTCTCTAATCTTTCTCATTCAAAGAAGATGGACGTAAGACGTCACTGTTCGAGGGGACGTGATGATCATGTCTAAACCATGATGATGTTTGATAGTAGACCCCACATAGGAAACAATACTCAAGTTTTGGAATTCCCAATTTGAACTTGGTTACAAGTTCTTATTCATCTTCTATTTGTCTATCATTATTTTAAATTTCTCAAATTTATTTTTTTAACTACACATTCTCACAATAAAATATTTTATATCTAAACCGATTTTTTTTTAACCATACATCATTCAAAATTTTATTATTTTAAAACTTATTTTCATCGAATAATGGTAGACGAACAGGGCATAAGATGATCCTGCTCTTGCAAATTATTTTTTCAATTAATCCTTGCTCAATTGTAAAAGATCAATTATTAGCTCAAATATATATTTTTCTAATAAGCAGCCGGTTTCAGGTAACAGTCAAGAACGTTAATTAAAAAGGAAAAGTAGGGTTAGTTAGGTCAATATCTCAATTATTGCAGTTCACTGTCGTCAACTCAACGGCCTGGCGCCGTTATGTCCCCTAACTACCGCACATAATGACATGTACAAATCTCAGCCATCAGTCGTCTCCTCATAGAGGCCGTTCGATTAAATCCGCACGCTTGTTTACTTTTGGGATTTACAGTATAATTACAGTAGATACAGCCTGGTAAAGAAAATGAAAAAAGAGGAAACTGTAGAAATAGTACAGGGGACAATTTTCTGAAGTTGAATTACGATATTTTCTTAACTAGGTCTGGTCGAATTGTTCTACGTTTGAGTTTTGTGTCAGCTTTTGCAACAAAATTTATGATCTTTAGCGTTTGTTTGCACAATCTCCTTCAACGATAATTTCAATTTAGTTGATGTTTCTAAGTAGATCAAATTTTGTGGGTTCAATGAAAGGTAAAGTGAAATTTGGATACTCTCGTTAGTGAAATGTACGGTTAAAAATAAAGTATGACTAACTTCTTAATAAACAAAAGCTTTATCAAACAAGAAATTATAATGTTGCATGCGATTTGTTTGGCTTACATTTGTTTAATTTTGATAAATCAACCACGCTGAGTGTTTCATTTTATTTTGATTGAAAGAAAATAGAATTAGGAGATTGTTAGGCATCGTTGGAATTTGGTTTAGAGAATGAAATTAAGTATGAAAAAGTGACTTTCGTGTCAACTTCGATCAAATATTCGAACTTGATCCGATAATCAAATTATGAGTATAAATAGACAAACTTGTTCTACTCGTCGAGTAGATCGCCATGGTATATTTAAAATCTCAAAATCAATTCCACATGAATGAGAAATTACGGTCTAAAATTGGATAGAAAAGATGATGCAAGGGCTGGGAAATGACTATCTCCGTCGCTTGCCTATCGCTCGAGCGACAGGCTAGCGAGAGAAGCTCTAATGAAAATATGTCACTATTGTTGAGTTTGGAGCGCGAAATTTCACTCACAACCTTTTGTCTTCTATATAAATGACCATTTGAATGTCCATTATGCATCACATATCATATACATTGAAATTTTTTGCAAAATACTCTTCAAAAGTTATTCTAAAACAGTTTTCATGTAAAGAGAATATTTCATTCCAAGTTCGTTGTTGCTTGTCGTTTGAAGTGCTTCTACCACGAGTTGTATCTTAGGTGACAAGTGTCGTAGTCCGTTAGCACTGTTGCGGGACAATATTTGCTTAAAGAGAAAATGTTTTCACTAGCTTCGAATTTCATTCTCTTTTATTTTCTTCTTCTTACTTCATTTTTTTAAAATTTAATTACTCTCCTGCGAATTAAAAGAATTAAAAGAATCGCTTCTGGTGTCGGGGTGGAAGAAATCTTCAACTGTAATTGCTGAAATATTAATGAAAAAAACATTTTACTAGAATATGTATAGATTTAAAACTTGAGTTTCTTGTCACTTATACATCTTATAAATTACCAGTAGAACAAAAACTGAATAAATCAAGCATTGAAGTATCAAGAATTTTCAATTGGAGTAGTTGAACTCAACATATTGTTTTTGGAACCAAATTATGCTATTTCAAGTTGAATAATGCTATTTACAGTTACTCACTATCGTAATCGTCATATGTAGCATACATGTGGCTGTTAATTAATTGATCCATGATGTAATAAAAAACTACCACGTTTATGCATTAAATCACCAACCGCTACATGTGTGCCACGTAGGACGATTATGATAGTGAACGATTACAAATAATATTACTCTTATAATTTTGTAATACCTAATTTTGTCACGCTTCGAACATGTTTGACGTGTTCAAAAGTGGGTAAGCCACTATTTTGAAATTTATAAGCCTTCCTGATTCTTTTTTCAGCACATAACTTATTCGGTTAAAATTTACGTTAATACCAAACCAAACTAAAATAGTATTTTATTTTTTAAGAAAGCGACTTATGATGGAAAGTGGAAACCAAATCGTGCTCTTGATTTTGCAAATTTTTGTTTTGTTGGTGAAATCCAAGAAATTCTCGGAGCAGCTTGCTTTCAAAATTGGCAGATTTACGGAACCTGTTTTTGTTTCTTCCGCTTTTACTCGTGTTTTTATCGGGTCGATTGATCGCTGTCTTTATGCAGTTAATCGCGAGCCTTTATCATATGCTATCACCATCGAAACGATTCTGTGCGGTTCCATTTTGATTCCATTCGCTAACATGCGCTGCTCGTTAATCGACGCAAGCAATGTTAGCCTAACATTTTCATTAATACAAGTAATTAAGGATAATGATTAAAGGCGTTGGCCGATGATTCTGATTGAGTTGTCGGTGGGTTTAGCACTTTTGCCGGATTGGAAAAGGTGACAAAACACAGCTAAAGCTACTTTTTTTTCTTTTCATGTTGGGACACATACATTTATATTTTCATTTCACTTTTCTAATATTTCTTGTACTTAAACTAAAACGAAAAAGTAATATTTACTATGTAAATCGTCCCATCTATCTTCCTAAAAGGAAGTTTGAGTTCAAATCCCATTACGAACAAGATTAACCTAGGAATCGGAGCTAAGTATGTAAATTCTAATTATGCATAGGACTACCAAGGTGAAAAGACACGCTACTGCTTTGAATGAATAGCGTCTCAATGCTTAACGTCGATAAGCATATTTAACTATCTATTGTAACGTTTATAGTTCATAGTACCAAATATTGAATGGCAAAATAATCATAAGATTAACGTATTAGAAAAATATCAGATATACAATGAATAAAAAGAAAGGATTGAGAATATATGAATTGGACGTGAATTGATAATATATATATAAACCCATGTTTTGTAGGGTTTAAAATCCAAATTTAAATTTAAATTAAAGTCGATAATTATTCACAAATTTTCAATCACACATTTAATCAACTTTTATAAAAAATTTACTAAAATTTTTATTTTAATTCCCACCAAACAAGGTTATAATTAATTTAAAATTTATAAAAAATAAAGTTCAGTGCCTACTGTAAATCAATGCTTTTTTGTATAGAGATAGAGGCATTTTCTGTAAATCAATTGCAAAATATATTCTACCAATGCCTATATTATACTGTTTTGAAGGAAGCAAATGGAATAATTGTTGTTTATTGTAAACCTAAACTATTCCAAAAATTATTTTGATTTAAATTCATTGATTGAACAAAAGCAAAGGGCTACAGAGAGGCCGAAGAAGCTTCCTTTCTGCATCAACAAAAACCAGCACCACGCCCTCTTTGGAGGGACACCAAAGCAGGAAAAAATAAAAATCGCTCTCTCTGTATTTTGAAGTATCATTCAATAATTTTCTTGATTTCTCTTTTTAGTGTTCATTCGTGCCTTCTTTGTTCAGCTAAATTTGATGTCTTTCCCTGAAGAACATGATTATATAGGTTTAACAGAGCCTTCTTCAATGGAAAATCCTTCTTCTTCCTCCATTGTTTCTACAGAAAGCGAGACAAACAGTGTTTTGAACCTCAAAGAAACTGAGCTGAGACTGGGGTTACCTGGTTCAGATTTTCTTGGAAAAAAGGCTGGAACTGTGGTTTCTCTTTTTGGGAAAGATTTGAAAGATGAGGGCAATAATGGGTTTTCACAAATCCCTTTGAAGAACTTCGTTTCAGGTGCTAAACGGGTTTTTTCTGATGCTATTGATGGATCTGGAAAATGGGGGTTTTCTCTGAAGGGTGGATCTGAAGTTGATTTGAGAAATAGTGGTTCTGAAAATACTAATACTTCGCAATGTTCTTTAGCTGGACCTTCTGGGAAAGAAATTGGAAACCCTAATCCTGCAAAGCTTGTTGAGGAGAAAAAGAATGAAAATAATAGTACTGCTCCTGCTTCAAAGTGAGTTTAGCCTTTCTGTTAAACTCTTTGTACTTATTATCTTTGTGTGTGTGTTCTTTCACAATTTGTTTATGTTTCTTTTCTTCTTGTTGGCTATCAATTTTCAGTTCTCCAAATAGCATTATCTTGAACTTGAACTTCATTTTCTTCACTCTTTATCATCAGTAATTAAACAGTAAAATAATCCATGTCTCCTGTTATTTCTTTGAATCATATTTATATCTATAAATTGTTTACTGTTAACTTGAAGAATCAGGTACTTCGAGCACCTAATTCGTTCTTCACATCGATTAGCAAAACCATTTTCTATTCTTCTGTTTATCTTGATAATTTCTTTTTAACAGACTAATCTTATGTTTCTTAACAGGGCACAAGTGGTGGGATGGCCACCAATTCGATCTTTCCGGAAGAACACCCTAGCCACCAATTTATCTAAAAACAACAATGATGGTGAGGGAAAATCGGGATTAAGCTGCCTTTACGTGAAGGTTAGCTTGGATGGTGCTCCATATTTGAGGAAGATCGATCTCAAAACCTATTGCAGCTATGCAGAGCTTTCTTCTGCTCTTGGGAAAATGTTTAGTTGCTTTACCATTGGTACTCTCCCTCTCTTGCTGCTCAAGGTGTCTCTGTATCTGCCTGCTTGCGTATTTGTATGACGTAAATACATGCATATGTGATTTTCATGAGATCTGTTATTGGATAGGGTGATACACCAAAAATTCTAATCTATATCAGTCTGTGTAGTACTTCTATATCCATCTGAAATTTTGTTTCATGTTTCTTGAGTTCTGCTCATGTTGACACTTTCTTCCAACTTAAAGTTAATTAACGATTTCAGGTTTTTGGGTTCTATCATGTTTGGCCATAGCTTGAAAAGCTACCTTTAAGTAAATTTTTGTTTCCAATCATGCTAAGTTACTCTTTTCTATTTTGACTGATAAAAAAATTATTTATCTTATGACTTACTTATTAAGTGAACTTTTTAAACTTAGCCAAACGTGCTAATAGTTGTGACCTAGCTTCATGCGTTTCACGTGTCACAGAGTGAATTTGGTAGTCAGCATCTTCTGAATCTTTTACCCGGCATGATATTTTGCCATCGTTTATGCATTGAGTGAAGATGGCTCAGTTAACTAATATAATTTAGTAAAATTCCGCTGAATTGAGTGGGTAAATGAGTGGTGGAGAAGTGAGTAGTATTTATGGATCCTACGAATTGTGTGGAAAAAAATAGTTCGTCTAAAAATGTTTTTTGACTAAGGCGTTTATAAATACCTAGAAACAATGAGCCAAACATAGGCTTAATCTCTTATTGAAGGTTCATTTTCCTGCACAATTGTGATCCAGGGCAATATGCGTCTCATGGACTTCCCGGGCAAGCGAATCTTAGAGAGAACTGCTTAAAGGATCTTCTCGATGGCTCTGAATATGTGCTGACGTATGAAGATAAGGATGGTGACTGGATGCTTGTTGGTGATGTTCCGTGGGAGTAAGTCTTGGTTCTATATAACTTAGTATACATTTTCTGCAAGTTTGAAGATTCTATTTTATTTTGATATCAATTCAGTGTTTCATAATGTTATATCCTAAGCATTAAGAATTTACAAGTTCTCTTTTGCTTTTAGGATGTTCACTGATTCTTGCAAGAGATTAAGGATCATGAAAGGCTCAGATGCAACCGGGCTAGGTATGACTAACGGCTGATTTATCTTTTTCGGTCTCCTGTATAGATAGAGCAATGCACTTTAATCACATTCACCAACGGTTGAAAGGCTTTGAATTCCGTATAAACTCATGGACAGTGCTTGAAATGAATAAATTGATGTTGTTTGCAGCTCCGAGGGCCATGCAGAAGTGCAAGAACCAAAGCTAGGCATGAGGTATCAGAATGAGGAATTCGTGATGCTCCAAAGGGTTTTCTGTATCACTTATCTCAATTTAGATTTAGTATGTCTTGTTGGAAGTACTTGCTTCCGAGCAGAAATATTAGTCGGAAGTCCAAAGGTTTTGCTAGTAGTATAAGTTCTGAATATGTATTCTTCGACTCAAATTGATGTGTAAATGGACTGGTTGTTTGATTGCAATGCTGAGTCTTGTGCTTGTCAATTGTCAATTTCCATGACAAATGAAAAAAATTCAAGGAATGCTGTAAAAATCGAGGAAGAAAGCAGAAAAATCATATATTTTGAACAAAATTGAACAGCAATGAGAATGAACCTTATATTAGCAGAATCAAAACTATATGCACTGCAACCTTAAAATTCTAGATATGCTAAAATTAAGAATCTTGTTCAGATACCTGGAGGTATACCTTTGAGCGTATCCATTAAATACAGAAGTGTCAAGTCCAGACGACCCAAGCTATATCTACCGTCTTCGACAATAGGATTTGGTGCACGTGCAGGATCATATCTGTTCTGATGAGTCAGTGAAAGCCCGGTCACTGGGGGGTAGCTCCCAGTAAAGGTCTAGTACCGACTCTACAAACCTGCTGTTTTGAGAGTACGTGATTTCCTTGTTACTGTGGTTAAAATTGACATAATCTTTGCATTAAATGTAACAAAATGACATAATCTTTGCATTAAACGTAAGGCATGCTGATCCAAACAATCCTCAAGCAAACAAATGAGAAAGTGACGAAGAACAATAACAAGCAATAACGATTCTTTGAATAGTTCACGAATACTGAAAAGTAACCAGAAAAAGAGAGAACTCTCTAAGTTTTTTATTTACTCAATGAACAAAACCAAGCTCCAAGATTTCATTGCACTACTACCCAATAAATCTGAAATTTACTAATCAGCATACGAAGAAATGGGGGGAGCTTAACTTCAGCTCTTTAGACTTCCAATGAGGTACAGTCACATGATTAAAAATTAATTAACAAGTTTCTTTAGAGGAAGCTTTTAAAACAGTCGACTTTTGATCCGAGGAGGAGACGGAGATGCAGACCACATCGCGATAATGCTTCGTTAAAGAAGATATTACGATGATGACTAGGCCAAAAATGAGAATGAGCAAGAGGTAACTGGTTCTGGTAGGCGGTTCGAGATCCGCATTGAGACGGATATGTGCCTCCGGGTCTTGGATTAGTCTATGGTTTCTCCTCTGCCATCGCGATGGGCGCCGTGTCGACATTGCTCTCTCCAGCATCTTGTTCATCGGAGACATTATTAGTTAACTGTTAACAACCCAACTCCCAACTTTAACGTGGGTGACTAATGTACGAGAAAATTTTCATTTTGATCCCTGGACTTTTAGATGTCACACCCAACGCCACTTTCTCCCTCCCCGACCCGAACAAGTGACATGACCCAACATGGACCACGATCGATTGGTTCCTTCTAAAGGGGTCAAAAAGGTCGAACTAATTTGAAGCATGATTGTCAAAATTTTCATCAGATTCTAAATTGTATATAATAAATAGGTCAAACTTGTGGTTTTTACGCAGAGTTTGGTCCGCTTATTAGCAATTATAAAATTTGCCAAAATATGAAGGATTGTGCTATGTGTACATAATCTTTTACACCTCCTCACATGGAGGGGGACCTACACACAATAAAATATTTGTGGGCTCCCCTCCATGTGAGGGGGTGTAAAAGAATGTGTACACCTCACATAGCATTATCCAAATATGAATTCTTGATGTAGTTGTCACTTGTGTCATCTAGGGAAGAAAATATTGCATCCATTATTGTTGATTATAATGAAAGATTATTTAAAGTTGGGTCGTGGATGTAGTCATATTCTTAGATCACGTAATTTATTTCGTGCATTAATTATTTGGTTATTGCAGTATTTGATTATCTCCTATTAACTTTGCACAAGAAATGAGTTGCTAGATATTAATTTTGCAAAGGTCAAGAATAAGCTCCCGTTTGGACCACCTTATTTTCTCATTAAAATGAAAAATATGACCGTTATCCATCACATCAATATTTAAATTCAAATTTTCTTATCTCTTGCGTGGACCCCAATAACAACTATATTTTTCATTCTCGTTCTATAAAAAGGTGGCTCAAAAATACTTTCCCCTTTCCAAGGTAAGTTCCTTGAATTCTAGGTTCATCGAAGAGTTGCCGTCTTCCTTCAATACACATAGCAGAGAGAGGAGAGAGAAAGAGAGATGGAAATTGCATCATCAACACAGGAGCCTCTAAATTCAGAACCATCTTTCACAATCAGAGAATCCCACAGCGAAATTTTCTTAAGAAGTGTTTCAAATAAGGAGCCACCGTTTACAGAACCCCCACGGCTGAGCACCACCGCTCTCTCTCTAAACCCTCTCTTCTTTCTGCCTCCACCGCCACCACGCCACCACCTCTCCTCCTCCACACCCACCAAACTACATGACCTGCACACAACTTACAGATGCATTTCTTCCGTACTTAAAAAAGATGGTCAAATCTTGTCCATTGCATTGTCCAGTGGGCTCGCGTACACCGGCTCCCAAGGCAACGTCATTCGAATATGGAAGCTGCCGGAGTTTGCAGAATGTGGGCAGCTTAAAACTAAAGCATGCATAGCGGTTGCAATAGAAGTATCGAATGATAAAGTTTTTGCAGCCTACGCTGATTGCAAAATTAGGGTTTGGCGCCGGAGTTGGGACGGAATTATCAAGCACGTACGGATTGCAACGATACCGAACACCGGAGGTTACGTCCGGAGCTACATCACCGGCGGCAAGGACAAAAAGGTAATTTAATATGGTTTTGATTTTGCATTTATGACTCGTTAAATGCTTATCACTACAGTTGTCTACATTTAAAAATGTGGTACTAAATGAAAGTGACATAAGTTAATAATTTACATGGGATCTTAACACTAGCTACTTGTCTACTACCCTCTATTAGATGTTTATAAGAGAATACACCCAACTAGAAATTGTTCATTGAGTTGGTGTATACTCGACCGAACATGATCGATAGAAGCTAGACAATCAACTAATCGTCCAAGTATTAGTACATTTACGATATTTATCTGTTTTGTGTCTTGAAATGCAATTTTTTCATGGCCTGCAAAATAACTTGCAAAAACTGTTACAACCTTGTATCAATCAAACAGATGAAACATATGGGGCCAATATCATCGCTGGCTATCAATGTATCATGCGACATTTTGTACTCAGCATCCCTTGATAGAACAGTAAAAGTTTGGAGACTCTCCGATTTCAAATGCATCGAGACAATCCAAGGCCATCCCAAGCCAATCAACGACATTGCGGTGGCGGACGATGGAGTTCTTTACACTGGATCCGATGACGCGGCCGTTAGAGTATGGCGGCGCAACTTTAGTAACGGGGATCCTCCCCATTCCCTCATTGTCACAGTACCGGCAAAATGTTCTCCGGTCAAAACTTTAGCACTAACGGTAGATGGAGGGGTGCTGTACGGTGGTTGCACGGACGGCTACGTGCAATACTGGCTAAAGGGGTGTTTTTCCGGACAGTTGCAATATGGTGGCGCGCTTCCGGGGCACACTCATGCTGTGATGTGCTTAGCCAGTATCGCTAATTACATCGTGAGTGGCTCCGCTGATGGGACGAGCCGGATTTGGATTCGGGAACAAGATGGTCGACATGCTTGCATTGGTGTACTTCAGGGTCATAGAGGACCTATAAGGTGTGTGGCTGCCTTTCCTGAACGCATATCGGAGGATAGCGTCGATGAGGGTTGCACTATTTGCACAGGTAGTCACGACGGAGTCCTTAAAGTATGGCAGTTTAGGAACGTTCGAGATTCCTCGCAGAATGCTCACGGGTATTTCGTGCTGCCTTGAGGACATGGTTGCTTATCGAGTCTTATTGAAGATATAAATATAAATAAGTAATTAACTACAACTTATGTAACAACATATATATAAATGTTTTGAATTCAAGTCTCGTTCTCAACCTTAAATTGTAGTAGAATACTTATTATGTGCATTACGCTAAAGAGAGGTCTATTATTACCTTGCATATTCATTCACTTTTTCAGATCACTTTTCTCTTTTTCCTGCTAGAATATGAGTAAGAAAAGGATATCTCAAGAAACAGTAATTAATTTAGAAAAAAACGCGCTAATCAAATTCAGTCCTGGAAAGTTACATTAATGAAGTTTGTGACGCGTAGTCATTAGTCGATAATGCGCGAATGATATGATAAATTACGGTGCATACAAAGGATAAAGATCGAAATCATGAGATATCATATTAAAGTTCTTGTTGGAAAGAAGAACTTACAACAATTATTGACAGATAGTACTAAACAATAAAAGAAGTGAAACTTTCTTTGATCACTTGGTAGAAGGGCTCTTCTAAGATCATCTGGTAGTATTCTTGATATCTGTCTTTCTGCGCTTTAAATTGGATGTTCGAGTTATGATATATATCACGAGTGATGCGAAAATAGGCCACGTGGAATTCGTGGCTCCATCTCAACCCCTTCACTCGAG
Organism: Fraxinus albicans; assembly: GCA_903798335.1. Taxonomy (NCBI): domain Eukaryota; kingdom Viridiplantae; phylum Streptophyta; class Magnoliopsida; order Lamiales; family Oleaceae; genus Fraxinus; species Fraxinus albicans. The sequence continues at coordinate 13,827 of CAIGRM010244968.1, forward strand.
CTTCGATCGCTACTGGAGTCATCATTTTTCAGCAGCCGCTGGATCCAATGACACAGCAGGCGAAGAGCCACGAGAATTCCAATAAGGATCAAGGCCGAAATTAGGTACGATTCGACAGAAGAATTCTTGCACTGAAACAAGAATCCCAGTAAGCAAACCATGGTTAAAACAACTACTAATTAAGAAGAAAAATACTTGGAATTTGTTTGCTTAGATTCATTCCTTGAACTGATATAATGTGGTCTCCTGTTTGACAAGAATGGTATAGAATTGATGTTTAACAAAGAGAAGAGGACATGGCTAAAGTAAAAAGTGTCTCTCCTGAGGATATTCTGCTTTGCTTTTAGTTGTAGACTGGCTTTTGCAAATCAATTAGTCGAGTCCACTAGTATAATGAAAATAACAGTTTACATCATCTTATTACATAAATTTCAATTTTTCATTTACTTTTTAAGNGACATGGCTAAAGTAAAAAGTGTCTCTCCTGAGGATATTCTGCTTTGCTTTTAGTTGTAGACTGGCTTTTGCAAATCAATTAGTCGAGTCCACTAGTATAATGAAAATAACAGTTTACATCATCTTATTACATAAATTTCAATTTTTCATTTACTTTTTAAGTTTAGCCAAACATGTTATTTGATTTTCAATCTTATTAGTTAGATTTTCCTTTCACCTCCTAACCCACCCCCCCACCCCCAAAAAAAAAACCCAAAAGCAAGAAAAATTAAAATATAAAAACAAATTTAAAGATAAATACTTTTGTTATTGACAATTCAATAAGCCTGGTTGATTATTGGACCCATCTCTTGAGAGGAATCCAGCCTACTTGCTTGGGTGCTGCAGGCCCGTTGGAGAGGAAGCCCACAATATAGGTGCAAACTGCAAAGTATAATCGAGCAGGCTTCCAAATTGGAAAACCGCTAGAGGAAGGGCTTGAACCTTCGACCTTGTGGTTAACAGCCACACGCTCTAACCAACTGAGCTACTCCAGCTTCTGTTTGACAAGTAATATTATATTTATTTATTTATTACGATAAAATTTCTGGATTTTGACCTAAATATGCTACATATAATTCTTACTAGGTTAATTAAGTTGATAATTCTTATTTTTTTTTAACGATCTAATTAGACATAATTTGCCTTTTGAAACTACAATTTGCCCATTATTTGTTGGCATATCATTATATTGTAATTGTACAGTCGTTTATATGATATTGCTACTTCATCTATGTTTTCATTGTTTAATAACTCATTGGAACAAGTACAACACCTAGGATATGAGCATTTTTCATTCCATGTTGCACTGTTTGAACTGATTTTCAATCACAAATAATAAACCTCCGTTTGTTTTTCATCCATAAAAATGAAAAATATGACCATTATCTATCACATCATGTCATCAATTTTGAGTTTTTATCTCTTGTGTGAGGCTCAATAACGGTTATATTTTTCATTTCTATTCTACAACAATGAGAATCAAACGGGCCCTAAGAAAGAAAACCCTCCCCCACCTACCGCAAATCAGTTAACTGTGTATCTATTGCACTCAGACAAACACAAACACAGGAGCACAACTATGCTATCCTTAATTGATAAAAAAATAATACAATGTATTTTTATTTCATCATTCAGCAAATGTTGTGTGTGAAACTCTTCATTTATCTATTGTTCATTTTAACCTTCCTCTTCCGCGGCTTCCCTTGCAAATCCAAGTTCCGACATATCTTGCTTTGCCATCAAGTTCCTGCAAAAGTCCCCACGAAAATTTTATTTAATTAACGACCTTAAATCAACACTAACAACTTAATGGCTATATGAATTCAACAAGACAGAAAAATCAGCAAGAATGAGACACATTGTGATTTAGAACAATAACTTCAAGTGCTATACTGCTATAGCTTTTTCTCAAATAACTGAAGTTACATTATTGCTTAGCAGTCGTAAAACTGGAAAAGTTTCATTAGAAAATAGCCAATTACAAGAAGAAATGATAAGAAAAAGATATGATATAAAGATGTGGACAAGACCGGAACACAATTACCTTGAAACAAAGGTTAAACTGACAAACTTACCTCTCCATCCGACATTCGAGGTACTTTTTGGAAAGGTGTCTACAATTTTCAGATTTGTGGCCGGCGGATTTTAGACAATTGATATAATCTTTCTTCTCCTGGAACAACCAAAACACCAAATAAGCAAACGTAGACTTCTTGGGTATATCTAATATCCTAAATCTTATCAAACCACGAGCCAACAATCTAAACTAAAATATCAGATCTACCAAATGATAGGTAGAATCATGCCGTTCACCCTCCCCCACCCCCCACCCCACCCTACAGCCTGCTGCGGTCAATGGGTCCCATCCTGCATCCACCAAGAACATTTCTAACACTACTTTCATCGCTAATGTACCTGGTCACAGAGATG
>CAIGRM010244979.1:0-10117 GCA_903798335.1 Fraxinus albicans
TCTGAAATAGTAGATTAATGGAGAATGTATAGTTGAAAAAGAAGGAAAAGTCATTGATGTGATGGAAAATATTATTTTATTGAAAAATGTATGGTTGAAAATTAGAATTGATTTATTGTAGAAAAATGAGAATCCCTACCAAACAAGCCATAAATATCAATCAGTGATATAAGCACTTAACTGTGGTAAAAGAACGAGGTGACATTCCCAAGATTAGTAGATGGCCTGAGATCATTCCACAAATGTTTGGTATAGTTATTGCAATCGATAGAGCCGATCATTAATTTGAACTTTTAATAGGCGATTTGGTATAATTATTGCAATCGATAGAGCCGATCATTAATTTGAACTTTTAATAGGCGACAAAAAGATAGTATTAGTTTCATTAAACCAAAAAAATTATATATAGATCGTGTCTGGTCACGCTTTTTTGTGAATTAATAGCAACATTAGTGCCGTTGGAACTGGTCGGTGGGACCCACTCCCGAGAGAGTGGGTCAACAATGGCTGCCTATAACGGGCCAAAAATGGATTTTGCTCCTCCAAAAAGCAATCCCGACACAACCATAGTATGTTCGTTTGTACACATACATTCCTCATCAATATAAGAATTTCAAATCGAACCTCTTTTCGAAAAGATAATTATTAATTATAGAATAATTCTACTTGTACATAAAAAAATGTATATAAGGGTGTACACCCCCCTCACATGGGGGTGTGACCCGCTTGAATAAAAAAATATTTTATACAAGTGGGTCCCACCCCACATGTGAGGAGGTGTACATCACTATGTACATGGTGATGTACCACTGACAAAATCGTTAATTATAGAAGTGAAAAATAATAAAAAGCATAAAATAACAATTTCAGGCATACACCTCTTGCCTAGGGTGCATTTTGAATCATCCCTATAACGCGTGGCAACCCACGGTGTGCAGATGTGGGTAATACACAGACAATAGATCGAACAGGTGGTCTGTGTATACGTATTTTCACAATTTATTTTGCATTTTAATAAAATTAAATATTTTTACTACAGTTTCATCTCCCTGCACGGCTGCCTTTTCTTCTCTTTTGGATTTATGATTCTCCAGTATATGTACGGTAAGCAATTTATCTTATTATTTATGTGATTTTTGTTTCTGTCAATTTCATTTAATTAATATACATGTTTTGCCTTTTGTTTCTGATATTTTACTTTTTATTTGAAATAGATCTAGGGGTTCGATGTCCTCTGATTATATTTTGTCTGTTTATGCTTTTGTTCTTACCATAGTGGGTGGAAAAAAGTTTAATTGACTTGAATTAAGTTTTATTTTTGTGTTGTTATGTGAATTTGTAGCTTTAAATTTGTCTTATGGTGGTGCCTGATTGTTTCAATTATACGTCTTGAAAACCCTAACGCTGTTTGTACTTATTATTCTGGTTTAACCTTTCCCACTCCAATTCGGTTAGTTTATTTAGACTGTAATATAACTCCGGGAAATTGAAGTGCTATTGTAGGTTTGTGAAAACAGCAAATATAATATATGAATACTCAGATTAGGTTTGTGAAACTTCAATTGGCAATTGATTCCGGACTTGTCTTGCTAATCTGTACCTTCTAGGATACAGTTTCTTATGATTAGTTATTTCAAATATCAATTACTGGATTGAAAATATTCATTTAACATACTCTTAATTTCTCTTTGAAGCCAACCAATTTTCGCCTTGAAGTCTGTTGATTAACTGAAGAAGTGTTGTGTGACACCCGGGGAGCTGCAATGGCATGAAGTTCTAGTATCTATGATGATAATATAGTGCAAATGGAGTCACAAGTTCCTACTGACTGTGAGGCATGCATCCAACATGAGAATCTTGGAAGTAAGGATGGGAATTCTAGTGAACCCTCCTCCTCACAAGATAACATCTCTCCACAGCAGCCAGGTATCTTTTTGTCTGGTTAGTTGTGCAAGAATTGTTGAAATAATTGTTAGGGACTCATCCCATACAAATCTTATTTGTTTCTATGCAGTGAAAAAGCGACCACGGCAATGGGCTGCTTGGACCCGTCAGGAGGAAGAAAGCTTTTTCACTGCACTGCGTCAAGTTGGCAAGGCAATTTTCTGTTCCTTATTCACTGACGTTTGTTTGGAAGTTCTCTATAGATATTATTTCTGACCATGGAAATGCTTATTTTCTCCACCAGAATTTTGAGAAAATCACTTGCCACGTCCAAAGTAAAAACAAGGATCAGGTGATTTCCCATTACACTAGATTCTGACCTCATACTCATCTATTCCATTTTTAAACTTTAATTTTTTCCTTCTGATTATAATTTCTTTTTGGTATTGAATGTTGTAGGTCAGACACTATTACTATCGGCTTGTGAGGCGCATGAATAAGTTGCTGGGTCCAGAACTTTGTCTTGATGCAAAAAACTCGAAAGATACCAATGCTGCAATGCTACGATGGTAAATATTAACTTTCTATTAATTTTTTCCTTCAGTATTTATATTTTATTTTTACCTACAACCGACTCACTAATACATATTTCGTTTAGTTCTGGTGTTACCTACTTATCTAGAAGACACATTATTAGAGACACACTCCTTGAGCTTTATGACTATATGAAAGACATCCGCACGTTTAAAAAATCACTTGAACATCCCCTATTTCTAGTTTGAGTATCATATTCACTCCCTAAACACCTTTGAGCCTCATCTCATCTAAAATGAGGCTGAGATACCTTTAATATCCTTGTGTTTAATTACAATTCAAACTTGTTCCCTTTAGTAATAAGTTAATACTTAAAGACTTTGTGTGCACACGATTCTTTGCATATGGATATTAGTGAAAATTTCAACTTAAATTTGTTGTAGAATTTGGTAATAAATGATTTAAATTTTTTTTCGATTAATTATATTATGTATACATAATTTAAATATTAACAAATGCAAAACTATGAATAAAATTCATAGCTACAAATCCATAAACTAAAAAAAGATGTTAAATATAAACATTTTCTTTTGAAGTACAATTTTGCTAAAAAAAAATAAAAAATAGTAGATGTTAGTTCACTCTCAAAAGTTATAAAATAGAATGCTAAGTTAATCCAATAAATTAATCATTAGAAGAATATCATAGTACCCCGTTTGGTCATTCGACATCTAATTTTACTTGTAAATAGCTATTTTGTTAAAATAATACTCTATACGTATGAATATAATATATCTTAACATATATATTGAGAAAAGTAATCACTTGCAAACTAAATAAGTAAATTTATACATTAAAATATAAAATATGTCAAACGAGCTCTGTATATAACATGTCAATTTATATTCTTATACTTACTACGAGCAAATTAATTACAATTATCATTTTTAGTTCACAAGGGCATATTAGGTATCTAAATATGGCTCAAAAAGTTGTTAAGGTACTCAAAACTAGAAATAGCGGAGGTTAGTGTGATTTTCTAAACTTAAGGGGGGTGTCTATGACATTTTCATAAAGCTTGGGGATGTCTTTGATATTGTCTCTATCTAGAGACCTAAACAATATTAGTAATTGAGTGGAAATAGATTTACTCTATTGAGGAAATATTTTTTCTTCATTGGTCGTGAACAATATCGTACATGATGAATGCCATCTTACATTTCTGTTTTGACGTAATATAATGAAGAGAAATTAAATGACTTCACATAGTTTAGTGGCCACGCATTAGCCGGTCAAATGAATGATACTTGTTAACTGACGATGAAGAGTCTTTATTGCCTTGCCCCTTACACGTGTCTATGTTTGCTTAATGGGATTTTATCATTATTATCTTATCATTTTATATATTTATTTGTTTCCCCTCTTGTTTTGGTGAAGCGGGCTTGGGGGAAGGGGTGGAACGGGGAGGCAGCTTATTTTAGCCTAATGGTTATGAATATTTCTCCTCACTTGATATTTTTTTCTCTGTTTTATCTGGAATTTTCAATCTCTTACATGCTGTATATTGGTTCTAGGTGGTCATTATTGGAAAAATACAGCTGTAAGGCATCAAAGCTTCACTTGAAACCTCGAAGATTTAAGATATTTGTAGAGGCTCTGGTTAGTTTAACACTTAACACATTCTCACTTTGATGATAAATTTTATCTGAGACATGATTGCGTTGGCATCTTAATATTATTTAACCATGCAGGAGAACCAACTCTTGAAAGACCGCAAAAAGAATGTAAGGAAACGGCTCTCTCCTGGAGAAAACAACTGCTCTACAGCTCCAATTACTGTCTCAAATCTGGGCAGGCCATCGAGTCATGATAGTCGTGCAGTGAAATTGGTTCTTGTTGACAGCCAAAACATGCAAAAAGTTGGAACAGGCAAAGGATCTTCGGTAAAGCGCAATGTAAATAATATAGGAACTGATCGTACTAACAGCAAAGTAGATTCATCCTCTCTGAAAACAGCAAAACATCGTCGGAAATCAGGTGATATTCAAGTCAAGTATTGAATACCTCGTTGCAATTACTATTATTGTTGCTGTTTGTATTTGTTATTGGTATTCTTTATGCCTTTTGATTTGATTATTGTTGTTTTAGTTCTGATAGCACACACTTAATTTAAATTGTTCATTCATATATTTTGTTTAATTTTGAGAATTTCTTAATGTGCTATGCTATCTTATTTAGAGCTATTCTAATGGTTTCTTTATATTCAACTGTAAGGCCCATTTGCAAATGTGGCAATTTTGAGATTTCTTAATTAGGCCATTCTCTTATTTAAACCATTCTACGGTGTTAGTTTTTTGTAAGAATATTTACAAGCCCTATTTGCAAACATGGCTATTCTGGGACATTTGGCACGTTTTTTATAGTTGGTGGTGTTGACAGCCTATCATTGGTGAGAAGTCTTTCTTTGGTTCTACATTCTAATGGAGTGTGTCTCTGATTGAATACTCTGACACCGGAGTGCTGTTGTGATTAAATATAAAATAGACCATGGATAATCATTTGTCATTTCTAGTGTTAGTTGAGCTTGAAAGTCGTGCATGGTATTCCGAACTGGATTCTTATGTTCCTATATGATGATAACTCCCTTACAAGACGAGCTTTCAGTTTCTTCTGATTAACATGCAAGTCCTGTTACCTAGCTTGATTCTTATATGTGGGCTTCTGCTTTTGTTCTTACTGAATGACTGAAGGTTTCTTGCAAGAATTTAACACCTAGATTTTTTTCTCTCCCCCCCTTTTTTTTTTAAAACCTGAATAATGTTTCTCTGGCTGTCGCTGAATGTATGACAGGTTCTTCAACCGCTGCATATAAAAGATGGGAGAAGGCAGCAATTGCCGGCGTTTCGCTGGTGGCTGATGCTGCTGAACATCTGGAGCGGACAATCACCGAGAAAGAGGTTGCACAAGAAGTTGAATTTGTCCACGAAACACCAGGTGAATGGTGAAGATTTTTTTTCTAAACTTTGTTGAGTCAGGACTAATGGTGGTGAATTTTTTGAAAATTAATTTATTCATGATACGCTACTTGTCTACTTTTCAGCTAGTGGTGGTTCCCAGCCTGTTAGAAAAGTGGAGCTCTCTTTGCCAATGTCATCACAAAGTCATAGCAATGAATACAATGCACAAAACTCTATGAAACTTAAGCTCCAGCTGTTCCCAATTGATGACTGCACTCGGAAATCCTTGGAAGCGGTATGTCAAGCCTGGGTTGGTTTTTTGTTGCTGTTGCAATATTTGGAAGTTATACTGAAAGTTCAATTTTAGAATAATGAAGGAAATTCAGATGTTTATTTGTTATTGCAGGACAATTATAATCCCCATCTGGAGCTCACTTTGGGAACACGAAAGAAGATATCATCTGTATTGGATCACCTCAACCGCAAATGGGGAAATTCAAACTTATTATCTGGAGATTTAATGCTTTTCCCTTACTGGGCACACTCTGAAAACCTGGTGGGGTGTCAGAAGTGGACTAAGGACTCCCCACTCTGTGCAGCAGATGTATATGCAAGAGTTGGAAGCCCTCCAGTTTTCCGCCTCAGGTTCTTTTTTACCTGTTTACTTTCTTCTTTCTGAAGAATGATGTTTACAGAATAAACCTAATATAAGGTTCTATTTCTTGTTAAAGATATGGTTGGTTTTCAAAAGCTGAGCTCGAATCTGCAACACCTCAAGCATTGCAGTCATATGCTGATGTTAGTGAGAAAAATAACATCAATATAATGAAAAAGCATGACATTGAGTCTGTGCTGACATCAAGTCCAACTTATAAAAAATCTGGGAACCCAAGATGGGGTGCTTGTCAAGAACTGTTAGCTTCTACAGATAAGATGAATTCTATGACTCCCTCTTCAACATTTGTTTCGAAGGATGAGATAATCAAGTGTGGTAGATCGGATCCCGACATTAATAGTTCAAGTTACATCGAGAGTACTCCAGCTGTTTCAATAGTCAGAAGGGAGACCGGAGCTCTAGCTGATAGAAGACAAGTTGAAAACATGGTATTTTTTTCCAACTTTCGTTTCTTTATTACTTAAAACAATAGATTTATGTATGCAAGACTGAATTCATATAATTGAACTGTTGAATTTATAGGTGCAGATTAAGTTGATGAAGTTTTATATTTGACCCACAGTGTTTGAGATAATATCAAATATTTTTGGTAGTTCAATATTACATTTCTCATCAGGTGTGTTTATATGATCATAAACATAGAATGTTACCCTGATTGGGCCCGGCCCCTGCAGGCGGAGAAGACAAATTAAATTTCGTTTCCTTGTACATTTTTCTTCCATTTCCATATTAGTGAAAACAGCATTTTAAGAATACCTTATTTACCCGAACCCATGCATTTGATTTTGGAAATCTCAAGATCCTTTAGATGTTGATTCAAGGCCTAGATTTAAATCAACCACCATAATATGTGGTGTAAAGCAACAACTTGTGCACTGCTCTCTCACTGTACACACATAGATCAATGCATATTCGTTTATTTATGTATGTCTAAACAATTGCTGAAAGCCTCGTCTCAACTAATCTCATTTAGAAATTTAAAGCATGATTCTGTTATTTGAGTAATGGATTTCAATCTTTGTAATCCCCACGAAGTACATAAAATAGATTAAAATTGGTTCCACATACTTGGGAACAACTAACACTGAGATTGTTGTTTACTAGCCTGTAGAATACAAAATTGACATTGATGAATTCTTTCCTTGTGTTTCATGTTACCTAAGCACGCTACAATCAGATTAAACATCTGAGGAATAGTGCCCATGACTTGTTTTTCCGCCTGTCATTCTAAATTATCCTTTTGCTTTGCATCTAGGATGATCGGAGCATGCAGAAGGATTTGGTACTTTCAGCTGGGGAGTGGGCTGATAGTCTTACCTGTATAAGTGTGGGGGATCTACTTTCTGACTCGATACTCAACGTGGATGCCAACTGTGCTGAGTTACCTTCACCTGTTGGCTCTAACTCTCTGCAGCAGATCCCATTCAGTTGTGACTCTTTTGACGCCGCAATTGCTGCTCACATATACAAACATCAAAACAAAGTCGGTTCTCAGCTGGGTCTTGCTCCTGACGCACCTTCCATTTGGGATGCTGAAGAAACATGTGATGCCTTTGCATTCCAAAAGAGTGGTGCTTTCTGTGAAAAAGTTGACAGTGATGTCAGGAATGCTTCTCTAGAGACCTTTAAACAAATTAATAGGACGAGTTCTTCAGTATCCCACAATGCAGTTGAGGTCTGATATCAAAATAACTGTTTATTGAGATTTATCTCAAAGAGAGAGTTATTGGTCACACTATTTTTTTCATTTCTTTTAGGAGTTGCCTGAAGACAAGAAATCAAATAATGATGATCCTATATATGGAGAGCCGATGGACACTTTAGAGAATTCTGCAAAGGATTTTAGTGGACTAACTGAAACATATTGGGTAATCTTTTCCTTGAAATACCATTTTATCTTTTCTTTTCAGGTGATATTTCTCCTCATTGTTTCAAAATCATGCTTCTTTCCGCCAAGGAGCAACTTAATTTTCATTACTTTCAGCATATCCTTTTTTTTTTTTTTTTTCCACTTGGGACATGTTCTCATTCTTTCTTTTCCATGTTGCAGCCTGACTCGTTAGGACCATTAGATTTGGATATACCCTCTTGTAGATTGCATAGTGATGATATAATTCTTAGTGATAGCATTGGTGGTTTGAATCGATTCCTAGCGAACAGTCTGGATGCATTTCAGAATTGCTCGTTCTTTGGGTTGGACAAGAAAGAATCTGCATCCGCAGTTGAGGCTCACCAAACAGCTCCCGTTTCAGATTTCAAAATCAGCGGTTAAGTTTAATATTAACCAGAGAGCCCATATATGAAATACTTTAGACAGTGGAGTCTGAGCATTGTCGTGTAAATCTTGGCTGGAATGATGCAGTTTGGTTTTCTATGGATCACCACAGAGGAGATATTAGCATTTTCGAAAGCAGAAAGCTATGCTTCAAGAAGAAAGCGCTAATGTGCTGTCAAAGTAGACTACAAAATTTCCTGTCCGTTAGATTTTATGCGGGCTCCTGATACTGCTGACATATCCCTGTATATTTGTTTTAACTGACTTATGCTAATGTGATAATGTGCAGATACCCGTTGATTTGAAATATAAATAATTGAATTGAAATTGGTTTACTTTGGGCATTTTTGGGAAAAACTACAGTTGGTAATTCGAGTCTTTGCAAAATATAGCACTTAGGTTTGCATTTAATTTTTTTTCGAGGCTTTTATGTTCTAGCCTTTGTGCAAGAATAATGTTATTTGACTAGATGGCACTAACTAATAGATTCAACTAAATAGGGCCAGTTTTAGAGCTTTTCAGGAGGTTCCATTATAAAGAGCATCTTATAACAAAAAATATCTTTAAATTTAGAAGGAAATTTTTTACATTATGAAGAGTTAGTTGTTATCTAAGAATTTAATTATTATCTAGATTTAATTATTGCTTGAAATACGAATTGTAAGGCAATGAAGTGGAATTTGAGTTGTTGAGATTTCTCAAATTCTCGTATTTGATATTTAAAAATCAACGAGCCCAATTCTCTCTATTCGTGTGCAGAAATTAAGAAGTGATCTTGTGCCGGTATTCGTTTGATACCAATTGATGTAGTGATACAAAAGTGACAAAATGTTGAACAAACATGTTATCAAAGTGTTGCTGATTCCAAATGAATATTGGAACATGATCACCATATGTATCGAAGTTCAACAATTACAATTCTCTTAGATATGAACAAAAAATGAGCAAAATCACATCTGCTTGCAAAAAAATTCCAAAACTACAGTATATAAGCTCCTAATAAGAGTTTATGGCATATATACTGTAAGAATGAAACAAAACTTGTTTGATCATTTGCATGTTTATATATCCTGCCTTTTATCATGAATTTTTGCCTTCAAATCTTTAATGAATTGACCAATATTTTCCTTCGATGATCCATCTATTGCCAAAGCATTCTGCAGTATGGTTCTTAATTTCTTGATCTCCATGCTTAATCTGTCCGAAACTGTTCCACTAATCAAAGTGTCAATCTTCTCTGCAACTTCTTCCCTGGTAACTGATTCTCCATCACAAAGATTAATTCCAATCTTCCAATCGTCAACTACTAATTTCCTATTAGTAGGTTGATCATTTGATAATGGATAGCAAATCATAGGTATACCACACCATATGCTTTCCAATATCGAATTCCATCCACAATGCGTCAAGAATCCTCCAATGGCCGGGTGCGAAAGCACCATATTTTGATTGCACCACTGAACAATTTTTTGATTTCAACGAAAAGGTTGTTTAGAAAGTAGAAGCAAATAAGAATTTGACAGTATACTACTAAGCAAATGGTCAAAAATGATTTTGTAGCGTTGTTGGTTCGAACTTTTTAGACTTTGATCAGTAGCGGAGTCACGGATTTTTTTGTTGGGGTCTAGTTTCTTCACAACACATCCGTCGGATTGAAAAATTGTCTAACGACGAATTCAAATTACGAGCCAAAGAAGGAAGAGAAAAATGGATTTAATAATCCTATTTTTTTATCTTTTTAATTCTTATTTTGACATCACTTATTTTCAAGTTACGTTCTTTACTCGTCAA
>CAIGRM010245048.1:0-13687 GCA_903798335.1 Fraxinus albicans
GCTAAAAAAAAAATAAAAAAAAAAAAAAAAAAAAAAAAGCCGAGCCGAGCCATAAAGCCGTTTGGCTCGGCTCGGCTCAGTTCACGGCTTGTGAACAGTAGAATTAGAAGTGCCTCTTTTATATTAGTTAGATTAGATTAGATGTATTAGTAAAAAATAAAGAACATGCACGTGAATTCCACATATACAGAAGTTAGAGTTTAGGGTTTTGTATATAAATCAAAAGGCATGAATTAAAGGCAACATTTGCATAGACACAAATTACTTGTGCAAGTCTCTTCATCTGTACACATAATATTATATATGTACAGGCAAACACAATCTTTGCGGAATTAATGCAAATGTAAAAAAATTCACAATCATGCTACGTGTACTGAAATGGATGACAATGTGGTTGACCGAACACTCACAATAGAGGAGGCCCACTTTTTTTTTTGGAATTTTTTAATCGCATGAGGTTCGCATGCATGTGAGAGGTTGTCAACATCCATTGTCATCTATTTATGTACAAATGGAATTGTCCAAAAATTCACTAGTATAAACAAAAATTTGGGAATTATGTATGTGTGTATAAAAAATAAAATTCACATGTCACCAAATTTATTTCGTTACTGACAAATGATTATGCTTATAAAAATTATTACCTTCTAACTAATTCATTTTCATTTTGAGATAATTGTACCGATAACGTATTATAAACTAGAAAGAAAGAGAGGAGAATGAGATAATCAATAGACTTATGTGTATTATAAATTCCAACACTACTTGTTTGGTTTATAAATTCCAATAACTAGAGTGAGTTTTAATTAATTGTTCTTGATGCTCACTCTTGATACAGGAAGTGCAAAAGAGACATTTGGACAAAAAACATAATAAAAAATTCCCCTACTTGGAGAAATACAGAGCTTTTACAGCATATCTAATGCTGTTACTTGTTTTATTGAGGAAAAATGTTTATGAATATTAAGATTTTAGTTAAACGCAAAGTTTAAAAATGTATAAAAGGTCCTAAATAAATATTAGTGGATGAATTTTAAAACATAGATTTTATCAATGTTTTACAAATGAGACCAGACATTGACTTGAAATTGCTAAGTTAAATATTTGGAGGGTTTTAAATTTTTTTATTAAGGAAACATAGAAAAATGATTAATTAACTCGTTAAAATATATTACTATTTAATACATGTAATAATGTAATATAAAGTCAAGTGTATTGTTTGCTTATCCCACATGTCAATTCATTAGGTTGAAAGTTGAAATTTTTTAAGGGAAAAATCTATAAATGACGGCTTAAATTTCATCCATTTCAAATTTAAGAACCTAAGGTTCAAAATATCAAATGTCAGATTTTTTCAAATTTTATTTATAAATTAATTAATAAAACATTAAATATATTAATATCACAATTTCATATAACAAATTATAAATTAATTGGTCACAAATTATTTTTCGATCACAATAAAATTTTTTATAGGTCGCAAGTTATTTCTTAATCACAAATCGAAAATTTTATAGATCACAATTATTTCATCGGTCACAAATTTATAAAATTAATAAGTCACATATTACACATTGGTCACAAATTTTATATCTCACAAGTTATTTTAACGTTACAATTCAAAAAATTTATAGGTCACAATTTGTTCATCAGTCACAAATCAAAAATTGAAATATCATAATTTATTTATAGGTTACAAGTCACAAATATTATAAGTCACATCTTATTAGACAGTTACAAATTATCGGTTATAAATTGACAATTTTTTAGGTCACACATTATTTTTTTTGTCACAATTTATCTTTTTTATTGGTCGAATATTGTTTATCGACCACAAATTAATCAATTTAATGGTCAAAAATAACCAAATAATCTATGACCATCACCAACACTTTGACTACCACCTCATCATTGCCACCAAGGCATGGCAATCGTAACCCCGTCATCGGAACCACCACCACCACCCCCTATCCAACAACAGAAAAAAAATCCCCAATCCTACAACATCGCCGCCGACCACCTCCAACAAATTTTCAATTTCAAATCCACCAACACCACCACCACCTCGTCACCACAACCACCAACAAAACCACCGTCACCACCGCACCAACAAGATCGAACACCGTCGCCCAAAAATCATATCGCCTCCCAAAAATCAACAAAATTGCCACCTAAAAATCAATAAAATCACTGCCCACCACCAACAAAACCATTGCCACCAACATTATCCAGTATTGCCGCCTAAACACCAAATCCCAAGCAACAAAATCGCCACCCAAACAACACCAAAACCGCCATTACCACCACTACCTCACCACCACAATCACCAACAAATCACAGCCACCAACAAGATCCAAGAAAATCACCGCCACAGTCGCCCAAAAAAACCAACAAATCGGATCCATAAACACCATCAGCAGAACCAGAACATCGCTAGTTGTGTGCGATCGTACTCAGATCAGATCCACCAATTAATCGATCACAATCACCACCATATATGACCGTCGTTGTCGCCACATGAATAGCCACCGCCACCGCCAAACCCACCACCGCCAACAACTTTAACACCACGTCATCGCACCATCAACATCACCACCACTCATCGGCGACGAGGGGGCCACCACTCACGGCTACGGTGATGCTTCAAGCAGTGTGCAACAACAGTCACAGATGCTCCGCACGTTTGGTGGGGAAGGAAGAGCAGCGACCAAGTGATGGAAGGGAGAGAGCAGCGACGACGACAATGGTGGGTTGGTAGAGAGAGTGAAAAGAGAAGAGGGAAAGATGGAGAAGATAGTTGAAACTGGTTTAGGGTTTGGGGTGGATTAGTTTAAATTGTAAATAATAATAATAATAATAATAATAATAATATTTAAATTTTAATTATCATATGATTTTTGAAACTAAAACTTGCAAATCTAAATTTTGAAATTGGAAGTTGAAAATTCTGATATACTGTAATTTCCACATTTTTTTTAACTTTTAAACAACTTAAAAGCTAGCAGAACCTGATAAATTGGTTATGAGTCACCAATTAGTGGTTAAATCGGCATGTTGAAGGACTTTTTACAAATTTTGAATTAAGTGAGTTTTAAACTTTAATTGAATCGATTTTGGATCAATAGTCTTTTGGGTAGAACTGGTTTCGATTCGATTATTATAACATTAATTTTTCGAGATGTCCTCAACTAAAATGTTGATGGATTTTAGAAGATAATAAATCCTAATGAATTTAGTGAATTTAAATAGATTTCCACAAATTTCGTGTTTGCCTCTAATTCTTTTGAATTTTTTTATATACTTATTTTCAATTACACATTTACATAATAAAATATTTTTCACGTAAATTTAATTTTTTTTTTCTATTTTTAATTATAAATTCTCTGGAAATTGACTATTAAAAATATTGTTTTCCAAAAGAAAATGGCCAACAAACATGACAATAAAATACTGGATGAAAATGGCATTTCCTAATGCAAATTTGGGCAACACGCTTACACATGAGAACAAGCACGAATCGACTATACATATTTACACAGCTGCCCCATACAGTAAACATTTCCAATCAGATCTTCTCTCTATCAAGAAGAAAGGGGAAGAATCAAGTTTTCCCAACAATTCATAAAAGAAATTATATACAAAAGGAAGGCACGTTTAATTATATAAAACTTTTATATAGATCCGCCGGAGGAAGGAAGAAGGAAACATATTTTTGTATTCTGTTTTGGTTTTTTTTTCTGCATCAGGTATGTATCGATTCTATTGCATTTATGCTTCTTGTTTTAGTTCAGAAGTTAAGATGTGGTTATATATTCGGATAGTCTGGGGTATTTGTATTTAGGTTAAATTTGGAGAAATGAATGGTGTGTATCGTTGGAAATGAAAATTAGGGTTTGAATATCAATCTTGGGGGCTATTAGGTTGGTGGATATTTAATATTTGTGTTTCTTGTTTTAGCTTAGAAGTTGGGATGCGGGTATATATGCAGATAGTCAGAGGTATTTGTATTGGGCTTAAATTTGGAGAAATAAATTATGTGTTAATGAAAATTAAGGTTTGAGTACACTATTCGGTTAGTGGATATTTATGTTTCTTGTTTTAGTTTAGAAGTAGGAATGTTGGTATATATATGCGGAAAATCAGAGGTATTGAGCTTATATTTTGAGAAATGAGTATGGTGTATCATTGGAAATGAAAATTAGGGTTTGAATCTCAATCTCAGGGCTTATTAGATTAGTTTGTATTTAGAGTCTTTGACATTGGTTTGAATTTTGTATGGTTATCTGACTGCTTTGCTTTGGATTTTATTACTAGTACAGATTGAAGCTAGGGTTTCATTTACTGGTATCATCTGTTACTACACTGCTGGAGGAAAGGAATTTCCGGAGTATCACATACCGGAATATGAGCTCTTCAGTGCAAAACCACCGGAGGGAGAATAATATTAACCGACCTAGATACAATGGTTCTCAAGGTACCCGTCGCGAGTGGGTCCCACGCAGTTCTGCTGCCGCCACTCCCTCTGCAGTCTTAATCCCAACAGATAATGTCAATAGTTCGAGCACAAGTGGGAATGCTAATGGGAATATTAATGTTGAAGAGTCTATTCATAGGTTGGTTCCACGGGTAATTCCAAATCGGAACAGGATTCATGTGGGGTCAAGGGGAAATCCTAGTCGGTATCTGAATCAGAGGAGAGAGAGGGGTAGGGAGAGAGGGAGGGAAAAGGACAATCAGGAACAGAATGAGAAGATATCAAATAACATGAACATGCCCCAGCTTGTGCAGGAAATTCAGGAGAAGCTCTTAAAGGGATCAATTGAATGTATGATATGTTATGATATGGTTAGGAGATCTGCACCTATCTGGTCCTGCTCCAGCTGTTACTCGATTTTTCACCTGAATTGCATTAAGAAATGGGCCAGGGCTCCCACTTCTACTGACTTATCAGCTGAAAAGGATCGGGGTTTTAATTGGCGTTGCCCCGGATGTCAATCTGTGCAGATCATGTCATCTAAGGAGATTCGCTATGTCTGCTTTTGTGGGAAGAGACCTGATCCCCCTTCAGATTTGTATTTGACACCTCATTCTTGTGGAGAGCCTTGTGGAAAACCATTGGAGAAAGAAATTCCTGGTAGCGGTACGAGTAAAGATGATCTTTGTCCTCATGTTTGTGTTTTGCAATGCCATCCAGGTCCTTGTCCCCCTTGCAAGGCTTTTGCTCCTCCACATAGGTGCCCTTGTGAAAAGAAAGTTATTACTACGAGATGCTCTGATCGGAAGTCTGTTCTCACTTGTGGGCAGATGTGTGATAAGCTTCTTGAATGTGGGCGGCATCATTGTGAAAGGGTCTGCCATGTGGGTCCCTGCGATCCCTGCCAGGTCCTTATTAATGCTGCTTGTTTCTGCAAGAAGAAGATTGAAGTTGTTCTTTGTGGAGATATGGTTGTGAAGGGAGAACTCAAGGTGGAAGATGGGGTGTTCTCGTGCGGTTCAATTTGCGAGAAGATGCTTGACTGTGGAAATCATGTCTGCCCTGAAATTTGTCACCCGGGCCCATGTGGGGAATGTGAATTATTGCCAAGCAAGATTAAGACATGCTGCTGTGGTAAGACAAGCTTAAAGGAGGGTAGGCAGAGTTGTTTGGATATGATCCCAACTTGTCCACAGATCTGTGGCAAGATCCTCCCTTGTGGGCTGCATAGCTGCCAGGATGTCTGTCATTCTGGTGTTTGTCCACCATGTTCTGTGCTCATCAGCCAAAAATGTCGCTGTGGGTCAACCTCTCAAACTGTTCAGTGCTACAAAGCTGTCACAGGGAATGAGATATTTACTTGTGATAAACCTTGTGGTCGGAAAAAGAATTGTGGAAGGCATCGGTGCAATGAGCGGTGCTGCCATCTTTCTAATTCTAACAGTAGTCCCTCTGGTGATTGGGATACACATTTGTGCTCGATGCCATGTGAAAAGAAGCTAAGATGTGGACAGCATTCTTGCATAACATTGTGTCACAGTGGTCACTGTCCTCCCTGTCTGGAGACAATTTTCACTGACTTGACTTGTGCTTGTGGGAGAACCTCAATTCCTCCTCCACTACCTTGTGGTACTCCTCCCCCTTCATGTCAATACCCTTGCTCAGTTCCTCAGCCTTGTGGTCATCCATCTTCTCATAGCTGCCATTTTGGGGAGTGCCCACCGTGCTCAGTTCCTATTGCAAAGGAGTGTGTTGGTGGGCATGTCATCCTCAGGAACATTCCTTGTGGGTCTAAGGATATTAGATGCAACAAGCTTTGTGGGAAGACAAGGGAATGTGGCTTGCATGCATGCTGTAGAACTTGTCACCCATTGCCCTGTGATTCTTCTGCTGGATCAACTACTGTTGTGAGAACTTCTTGTGAGCAGACATGTGGTGCTCCAAGGAGAGATTGCAGACATACATGTACTGCCCTTTGTCATCCTTCCACTCCATGTCCTGATGTAAGATGTGAGTTCTCTGTCACAATCACTTGTTCTTGTGTCCGAATAAGTGCTACTGTTCCTTGTGCTGCTGGAGGTAGCAATGGAGGGTACAATGCTGATAATGTTCTTGAAGCCTCTATAATCCAAAGGTTGCCCGTACCTCTACAACCAGCGGAAGGTAATGGCAAGAGAATTCCTCTTTCTCAGAGGAAGCTCATGTGTGATGATGAATGTGCAAAGACTGAGCGTAAAAAGATTCTTGCATATGCTTTCGGAGCTACGTCAACAAACTTGGACGCATTTCACTTTGGAGAGAATATGTCAGTGTCTGAAGTGCTGTCAGACCTTCTCAGACGTGACCCTAAGTGGGTGTTGTCTGTGGAAGAGAGATGCAAATATCTGGTCCTTGGCAAGGGTAGAGGTGGAGTCAATGCCCTTAAAGTTCATGTTTTCTGCCCAATATCGAAAGAAAAGAGAGATGCAGTAAGGCTGATAGCGGAAAGGTGGAAGCTTTCTGTGAATGCTGCTGGTTGGGAGCCAAAAAGATTTATTGTTGTTCATGTTACACCCAAGTCCAAAGCCCCAGCTCGTGTTCTTGGAGTAAAATGTTCTAATCCTAGTAGCATGTTGCAACCACCAGTTTTTGAACCTCTGGTTGACATGGATCCCAGGCTTGTTGTTGCTCTGTTCGATATGCCTAGGGATTCAGATATCAGTGCTTTGGTTCTAAGGTTTGGTGGGGAATGTGAACTAGCCTGGTTGAATGATAAGAATGCGTTGGCTGTCTTCAGTGATCCAGCTCGGGCAGCAACTGCTATGAGGAGATTAGATCAGGGATCTGTGTATCACGGAGCCATTGTAGTTCCTCAAATTGGTGGTGCGTCAGCGACAACTTCAGGTGCTAATGCTTGGGGATCTTCTGCAGCATCCAAAGATAGAAGTGGTATGGCAGTCCTGAAACGGAATCCATGGAAGAAAGCGGTGGTGCAGGATCCTGACTGGAAGGATGGGCTGTGGGATGCTGAGGAGTGGGCAGGAAATGCTGCTAATTCTGACTTGAAGGGGAAGGAAGCTCCAATTGAAGCATTAGCCTCCAACAGGTGGAGTGTTCTGGAATCTGAAAGCACCTTGAAATTATCAGCTGCTTCTGTTAAAAAAGAGGATCTTCTGAACCAGCATGAAAATAGTTCTGTATCAAGCACTAAGCCAGAAGGTAGTGGTTTGAATTTGCCAGCCCCGCAAGAAGGGACTAGCTTTGAACTGTCTGATGATGTAGTGGATGATTGGGAGAAGGCTTATGATTGAGTGTGTGATTGGATATAATATATATGACCAATGTAAATTTCAGCTGTCTGATGATGTAGTGGATGATTGGGAGAAGGCTTATGATTGAGTGTGTGTACAAATTTACATCGGCGGATATTATATCCAAGAATTAATTGCAGGAGACGAGTGTCAATTCAGTTGCCCCTTCCCCTCTGTGCATACTTTTTATTTTTTGTTCCTCATCAAGTAACTGACTTTCTGGTTTTGATATTTCATGTGGGCTTTTGTTAGAAAATTTCATAGGGACTTCTGCCAAAATTCCTTATGTTTTAGTGAAAACAACTAATGGGAGAAAATTTAGCGGGTCCCTTCGCGGTTAGTGGATGTTGGAAAGCACTGCTGTTGCTTTAAATGCGTATTTTTTTCCCTTAACCTGGCACTAAATATATTTAGCTCATTTATTAGTCTTTAAATGATCATGGCTTAGCATTTTCTTTATTAATGCTTGTTTCCACTTTCCACAGTATTCTCTGAATTCTTCCTTCAAAATCCTGTAGTTGCCATTGTTCTATTTATTTCTCACCTTCTTTTTGTCAACCCAGGTGGAGCGGAAAATGGAAGCTCCTAGTAATCGCAGTGTCTTTTGTGAAACAATGGGAAAATTTGTGTGTGTATATTGTTGAATATGCTGTGCTTGTTCTCGTGTACCTTCTGATTCTTTTCTATTATTGTCATTGGCTTCTTGCTCTTTCAGGCTAAATTTTTTCCACTGCATGAGTTCTCTCAAGTTTCTCATGTTTAGCTGCTGGAACCACATATTTGGTATTTAATGTGTAGTGGGGATCTGAATATTGCACTGTTTCAGTTTGATACTCTTGTAGTCCTGGGGAATTTCCATGAAGTTTAATTGTGTTATCTGATTTTGTCTCGTAATGCATATCCAACAAACCATTATCTTATGCTTGACTATTGCTAGTGTGCACATCTTTGGTAGGACTCTTGTAGAATGTTGTTGGGTGAGAAGTTAAATTTTCGTTAATTTTATTGGCGAGTTCCTTAGATCTCACTGAATGACCTTTTTCTAAGACTATAATGTAGGTAAGTTCAGTGTTGTAACGCCTGTTTCTTGAACATTGGTTTGAGACATTCTCTCTCAACTTGAAAATGTAAGAAAACATTATGTTCTTGAACCAATAACCTGTTTTTGGCTAATCTAGCTTCCTCCGTCACCTTTCAACTTGATCTTAGGCTTTGATTTACCCTCCGAGAATGGACCTGCCGAGGAACTCAAGTTTTCAGGACGTTTTCTCTCCTGTCCAATGTTTGCATCACTCAAGTGGACCTTCTCGCTTTGTGTTACGTTCTGCTTGGGTACACATCTTCATAATATTCTTGTGAAATGTTGTGCAAAAAAGTAAACATTTCTTTTATTCTATTATTTAGCATACATATTGAGCACGCCCTTAAATTTCAACTCCCCATTAGCGTTACCTTTGGCTTGTGTCTCGCTAGTATGCACATCTTCAACATGTCTTGTCTTATCCAAATTGAGTTGCTGGGGGGGGGGGGGGGGGGGGATTAAACTACCGTGGCAACTAATATATTAATGTCGTTACATTAGTATACTTCACTACTTTACATTAGTATCGATGTTCACTGTATTTGTACTACATATGAAACACGAAGTAAGAATTATATGTTGATCACCTCTCGTACTCTTCGAAGAACATGAACAAACTGATCCTTGAACTTAGAATTGGCAAATGTTTTTCTAAGTTTGCTTTGTAACCATCGAATTAACCAAAAAGATGCTTTCGCCACAGTCGAGGAAACTTAACTAAAACAATGGCATTATTGCTAGATACAATGTTGTGAGCCGGCTTCATTTCTTTTTCTTTTCTTAGTGCACAAGTCCTTTTAATAGAATAACATATGTGACTAATATTTTTTTGTACAAGATTGAGAAAAAAATATGAAATATAACAGTTGATGAATACGTGAAATAAATTTTTGAATGTGCTCGGCCAATGTTTTAGTAGCTCGACTCAACCTGACTTATTTTACACTAAGGGCGTGTTTGATGCATATTAAAATGGAAACCAATTTATTAGAAATATTATACAAATTTCATTTCTTAAAGATCAATCCTCGATGAAAGTCAAGTTAGACATTGAACTACCTCTCCTGAAATATTAAGTAATTAGAGAGAACTCACATGCAATAATTAAAATCTCATCATTAACATGTTTCTTAACGAGCAAATAAATTATACGAATGTTATACGTAAATGTGTGCAAAATTAATAATTTCGATAAATCTCTAAAATTAAAAATATAATTGATTATGATATTTTGTTACAATGACTGATGTTAATTTTTTTTCTTAAAATTTAAATCTAGTTGGATCTCATCTCAAATTTTTCTTATTACGAGTGTGATTGATGCACATTAAAATGGAAATAATGTATTTTTTTTTTTTTTTGATGTGATGATGAATATGTGGTTGAAAAAAAAGAAAAATTATTGATATGATGAAAAATATTATTTTATTGAAAAATGTGTGGTTGAAAATGAGTAGAAAAATGAGAATGTAGCTCAAATAGAGACTAAATCTCTGTTTAGTTTTGCTAAAATCAATTTTTTATTAAATTTTGATAGAAGTTGAGAAAATATATGGTTGAAAAGTTGATAAAATTTATAAGTCCTTTGTAATGGGTGATTAAAATTAAAATTAATTATTGATATTGATTTAATTTTTTTTAATTAAACCAAATATGGAAGGACTGATATTGATATAATTTTTTTTAATTAAACCAAATATGGAAGGATTGAGATAGTCCACGTGGAATGTATACGTATACTAAGCATGGTTAAATGCAGTATTTTTTAGGGTTGGATATTGTTCGGTTCTGTTAAGTTCTCTCCAAAATAGAACCGACCCAAAATGTTCGGGTATTTAATAAATGAAACCGTCGGGTCCAAATATAATTATGGAACTGTTCAGGTTAGGTTCAATTCCGTACCATAATTAAATTTTTTTAACATTTACAACAAAAATAAGATTAATTCAATATATACAATTACAAAAAAGTAGAAAATTATTTTAATTTGTTAATTTGTTTAGAAAAAAATTAAATTAATTAATTAATTTAATATTAAAAATCACAAAATTATTTAGATTCAGTTCTTATTCGATTCTTCGGTGCTTGGCCTAGAACAGAGAATCGAACGAAACTCATCGGTTCTCGATTCAAATATCCATTCGGGTATTTAATTTATGGTGAACCGCTTGATTCGATTTGGTTCGATACGATTCGGGACTTTTGCCCAACCCCAGTATTTTTCAATATCAACACTCAGATTTCTTATTTCTGCATAAAAAAAAGGTAAAGACTGTCTGTTCATAGTTTCCAAGGCCAAAAATTCCTATAAAAGGAACGCAAATTGTGCCTTCACTTGTCTCGCAAATGTACAAGAATAACAAAGGTTAACAGTATTATTGTACTCCTCTTTGTGAAGTAGAAAAAATGTCTCTGTTGAATGATCTCCTTAACTTGAACAGTTGAACTTATCGGAATCTACTGAAAGATCCATTGCCGAATATATATGGTTAGTTCTTTCTATCAAATCTGACATTTCTTATATTTGTTCATGACATGTACAGAATATGCTTGCAGTTTGTACTGTTCTTAGATTTTTGTGCAATAATAAATGTGTTTTTCTTGATTTTTGATTAGGATTGGGGGATCCGGAATGGATCTCAGGAGCAAGGCCAGGGTACAGAATTTTAGCATTACACATACGAGTAATAATTCTTCATGAAGTTTGATTCTTAATTTTATTATGCTACGAAACCAGACGCTCCCTATACGAATTACTGACCCCAATAGGCTTCCGACGTGGAACTACGATGAATCTAGCACGGGTCAAGCACCGGGTGAAGACAGCGAAGTCATATTACGGTAAGCTTTCTCTTCACCTTCCTCTTTTATTTAAAAGTTTATTGAGGGTATTAATATATCTCTGATGCTTGTTTAGCCCTCGGGCAACATTTCCTGATCCTTTTAGACGAGGAAACCATCTCCTTGTAAGTGTTTTTTGTCTGTCACTTCAATATACTTCTGATCCTTCTTATAGTGGACTGGAACAAAAGACCAGTTTTTTCTCGTTCAATGTATAGGTTATGTGTGATGCTTACCCATCCCGACAAATAATAGGTATAACTCAGCTGAAATATTTAACCATCCTGATGTTAATGCTGAGGAACCTTGGTATGTTGTAATTCATTCGGCTTTTCTAGTTTTTCGTGTTACCATTTGTCGAGAATCTGAAATGAATATACTGAAAATTTATCAAGTAATAATAATACAGGTTTGGTATAGAGCAAGAGTATACTTTGTTTCAGCAACATGCCAAATGGCCAGTTGGGTGGCCCGTGGGAGGATTCCCTGGACCTCAGGTAATGGAGTGAGAGTTCTTGACTATCCCATATTGTCTAGCCTGTAATAATTTTTAGCTGATATTATGAACACGTTTGGTTTGTTTTATAGGGACCGTACTATTGTGGGATTGGCGCTGATAAATCATTTGGTCGTGAAATAGTCGATGCCCACTATAAAGCATGTCTTTATGCTGGCATCGAAATTAGTGGTATCAATGGAGAAGTTATGCCCGGCTAAGTAAAAAACTACATTAAATTATATCACAAGGATTGCTCCTTTCCTTTACAAGTAGTATATTTGAATTTTTGTACCCCTAATGTTGCAGAGTTTCAAGTTGGTCCAGCAGTGCCAGTGGGAATCTCTGCAGGAGATCAGCTATGGGTGGCTCGCTACATTCTAGAGGTATTTCTATCATATTCAGTTCAAATGTCGAGCATTCTTACATCCATAATTGCTCGAATTTTGTCTTTGGTTAGAGCTCGAATGCTCCTTATGTGAGTTCTTTGATTTATATTGACAGACGATAACAGAGATTGCTGGAATTGTTCTCTCTTTTGATCCAAAGCCTATTCCGGTCAGACCTTTTTATATTGGCTATTGATTAAGAAGAAAAGCCATCTTATATCAAGCACAATTTTAGGGGCTCGAATACTATGCCTCGTAATACGACCTGAACTTCGATTATATTATATCTTTTCCATGTCAGGGTGACTGGTATGGAGCCGGTGCTCATACAAATTACAGTACGAAATCCATGAGAAGCGAGGAAGGTTACGAGGTTATAAAGCAGGCCATCGACAAGCTCGGATTGAGACACGACATACACATAGCTGCTTATGGAGAAGGCAATGAGCGTCGCCTCACAGGAAAACATGAAACAGCTAACATCAAAACATTCAACTGGGTACACCTTTGTTTAGTTTCAATTTAAGGCATGCTTCTTTGTGGAATTTCGGGTTTTTACCTTTTCAAATAGTCATTGCATGTAAATCTACTGAGTGCAGTGGGAGGGGGTAGATGATCGTTTATGATGTTCTTTTTTGTGGCATTACTCTTATCACGTCATTTTTAGTATGAGATGCATGTGTTTTGTGTTATATAAGCTTGTGCATGCTTAGTACTTATTAGATTAGACAGAATGCGGAAAACATGTAGAAATTCTGCGTATTCTTGTCTTTATACTTATGGTGGTTTCTAATGGTTATGAATTTATAGGGCGTGGCAGATCGCGAAGCCTCGATTAGGGTTGGCAGAGAAACAGAGAGGGATGGCAAAAGTTATTTTGAAGACAGGCGGCCAGCTTCAAACATGGATCCCTATGTTGTGACTTCCATGATTGCAGAGACAACCATCCTCTGGAAACCTTAAAACAAAATAAGTATTATTTTTCCTTAATTGATCTCTTAGGATAAATTTGTGTCTTTAGACCCTGTTTGAGGCAAATTGTTGTAGAATGAGAATGAAAAATATAGCCGTTATTGTGGCACACATAAGATATAGAAAATTTAAATTTAAATGTTG
>CAIGRM010245071.1:0-10724 GCA_903798335.1 Fraxinus albicans
TTCAACATATACATCAACATTTTTCAATGTTTTGTGACCTAAATAAGTGTGTAAAACACACTTATCAAAGGTTTTGTTAGATAAAATCTTGGAAGGGGTAATCCACATAATTTTGCAGCACAGAGTTTCCTTGCGACTGAGGCATATGGAGAAAATATATCTATCGAATAAGAAAATGGCTGACTACATGTGCCTGTGATGTACTTAAGGAAAGTCCTTTTTTCATGAACAATATGAAAAGGGTGAGTCTCTATAGTGATTACCTCGGATTGATTTCTTAGCCCCTGTTTGTCTACTGTTATTCCAAAAAATTGTTTGTTACAATAAGATTTTTCATCACACATTCTCCCAATAAAATATTTTACACACAAACTGAAATAGCTGCAAGATTATCATTTGTGCTCACCTCAACGGGTGCGGTGTTCCGATCACTCCAATCAATGTACGCTACTTGCAAAATGAGGTCGGGGCTTTTTCCCTCGTTGTGTCCGGCGTGAGAATCAGTAGTCGATTTTTAGGAAATAAGCAGAGTGAATATGGGAATTCAAATAGTTCGGGTTTCAAAAAGCCACTACATTTATCACCTTTGAGGTATTTATAGGCACATGTTGTTACGCGTTCGGTGGTTGCTGATACCACGTGTCCCACTTAAACCTCTCCACTTTCCTTATGATCTGGTAGAGTGATCCCCACTCTTTAAGTGGTTGGTTGTACCCACGTTCGATATTGGGTGGTTTTTGTCCAACTCATTGCCATTTGTGTGGTTAAGTGTAGAATTAGCCTCATAGTGGTAGACGACCTATGTGAACGTAGAAGGCCTCATGGGGGTTGACGGCCTCATAGTGGTCGATAGCCTATGTGAATGTAGAGGGCCTCATGGTGGTAGACGACCTATGTGAACGTAGAGGACCTTGTAGTGGTAAGCAGCCTCGTGATGGTAGACGACATATGTGAACGTAGAGGGCCTTGTGGTGGTAGGCGGCATATGTGAACGTAGAGGGCCTCATGGTGGTAGACGACCTATGGGGGTTGACTTCTTTATAGTAATAGGTGACCTATCATATAGTACTCTACGATGGGTGCATATCAAGTAGCTCTTACATCAACGACCATCGTGGAGAATTATTTATGCCATCTTATATCACTAACCAATAAAGTTACTTTAAATTTCAACCACACATTCTCCAAAAGATACTCTATTTTTCTCCCAATAATGGGAGACAAACACACCCTTAGCCCGTGTTTGTCTCCCATTATGGGAAAAAGAACAGGGTTTTGAATAGTATTTTTGGGAGAATATGTGGTTAAAATTTAAAGAAATTTTATTGGTTTGTGTGTAAAATATTTTATTGTGTGAATGTGTGGTACAGAAATGATACTGTAGCAAACAATTTAATTTTTGAAGGATGACAAACACACCCTTAGTTTGTTCTTCATTTTGTTTATGTATGCTAGACCGTAAATCTATAAGAAAGTTTTACGCTTTATATTTGTGATGTGTACTTTCAACTTCTTTCAATCTATGTGTGCTCATGTTTGGTGGGGATTAAAATCATATTTTTAATAGATTTTAATAAAAATTGATGAAATGTATGTTAAAAAAGTTGTGAACTAGACAAAGGCTATATAATAGTTTAAGTAATATTTAAGAATCCTTTGTGTATTAGTATTCCACTCCTCTTGATGTTAGTTTTTGCTCATGTGGCATGTTTGACGGTACACTGTGCATAATTAGACTATATTAAGTCAAAGAAATTAAAATCTTGTATATTATATTGTTAGTATTGAAAATTAGAATCTCCAACTCTATTTCAACGAGAACAATCAATTTGCAGAAATAAATAAAAACAAACAAAATAGAGATTCGTCTCAATATGAGACTTAGTCCTCTTCCACCGTAGCAATAATTTATTACGATGAAAATAAGTTACAAAAGAATTCGCACATCCATATTCTCTCTCTCTCTCTCTCTCTCTCTCTCTCTCTTACTTATGATAGTGAAGTGATTAAAAAGCCTAACATTAGCTCCATATTTATTAGACAAATTAGGGCAAAATCGAAATTTACAAGATTCAAATTCCTTTGACGAAATTTATAACGACACAAATTCTTAAACCGCTCCTAATAATTAGGTCAATTTGCGTACTGGCTCCTCAAAGTTGCAATAATGAGACACCACATTTTAATAATCAGTAAATCAGACGTGCCTGTTATAGGGATATCAATGGAGCGAGATCGGTACGATCTTCCTTGACCTCAGGGATTTCTAGTGCAAGGCACGTCCGTAGTTGGGGGGATGATTATGACGCCAAAATTTATTTCATTTAGTTAATGAAAAAATTGATTGCTATTTCGTTCCTTCGAATGGAAGGAGAAGACTTTTTGTCATTGAATTTTCAAACTAATTATGTGGTTAATAGTTATTAACATTATAATTTTTACAATATTGAATAGGATTATGTCATTTAATTATGTAAATACTTAGTGATTAAGTCTCGAGTAGATTGACATAAATGTCACTTAGATTGGCCACCTACGGATTTTGGACTCTTTTTATGAATTCCGTGGAGTACTATTTCGTAATTAATCTTGATCGAACTCTGTACTAATATTTTGGCTTGTACAGAAGATTTCTTGCCAGAAATTGTACCGATACTCGCATGGAGGTTGGGCCCCATGTGAATTAAATATTGTCAAAAAAATGGGGCCACCCCCATGTGTA
The DNA here is from genome assembly GCA_903798335.1 of Fraxinus albicans. Taxonomy (NCBI): domain Eukaryota; kingdom Viridiplantae; phylum Streptophyta; class Magnoliopsida; order Lamiales; family Oleaceae; genus Fraxinus; species Fraxinus albicans. The sequence continues at coordinate 2,723 of CAIGRM010245071.1, forward strand.
TTCTATATGATTTCTATTTTTTTTTCCTTTCCCGTACATATAAATGTTCTTGGAAAAGGGATAAGTATGGACGAGTAGTGGCATAGGTAGGTGGAACTAGTGGAACCAGGCCCCTACCGAAAAAAAAATTGTATTTTTATTAAAAAATAATTAATTTGAGATCTCGACTCGATTAGGTTGTATGTGTACAAAAAATATTTCATGCACCAAAAATTCGATTTAATTTCACTCTCTAAAACTATTCGAGTCATCAAGAGTACGAGTAAAAAAAAAATAATGAAAAATAGACTATTTCTTATTCCCCTGCACTATTTATGTTCATTTTTAAAACTTCCATATTTTATTTTATGAATGTGATGATATAATATAAAAATAAATTAAACAAAAAAAGAGTTAATCAATTCATTAAATTAAATTTTTATATTTTAAAAATTAAGTATTTAGTAATTTTTATTTAGAAAAAATTAAAAATAGAGCTGGCCCTTTCCCCCAATATAAAATCTGTCATCAGTTCTCTCGCTCTAGGAACACTCGCTAGTTCTCGCTCTAGAGTGCGTGCTTTCTACAAATATTTTACCAAATTGAAGTGAGTAAAGCAGTAGAATCTTTGATTGATCAATTTGAATTCAAAATGAATATGATGGATTCTTCTCCTCCACCGCCTTCCGATTCTTCTTCATCGCCGCCGAGTTCCGCTGCGCCACCGGCGGAGCAAAAGCAGGAAGAAAGGGAAAAGGAGATGGTGCACAAGACTAAAGTTATACAATTCTTGGGAAGGACCACGCCAATTATTCTACAAAATAATAATGGGCCATGTCCTCTCCTCGCTATCTGTAAATTCATTTTCCCGCACTTCTAGGGCTTTTACAAGAAATAAGAAACGTGTCATAATTGTAAATATTTAAGTAATCTGATCAGATGAGAAACAAGAAACGTGTGTACTGCTTATTTTTTCTGCTATTTATGCTTGTTTCTAATAATCGGAAATTATTAAATAATTTGATCAATTGAGAAACAAGTAAACGAAGAACTTGGCTACTGAAACGATTGATTATTTGGATTATTTATTCGTAAATTTTCTGGCCTTGATTTGTTTAGGTATTACAATTCAGTTCCCTTCTTCTGCGAGGGATTTATACGCTCACTTTTTTTTTTTTAAATATTTCTTTTATACGCATATGTATGAACTTATTTAATATTGTATGTGGTAATAGAAGAAAAGGAGGAATCAATCTTCTGTAAGAAAATGAAATATAAGCAGAGATTAAAATGATTTTATCGCCACAGTTAGGCATGGGTATTTTTCATACATGTCATCAAACTTTTATAACTACTATGAATTCACTTTTTGGTGCTTTAATTAAAATGTCACATTTAATAGCTATGTGTTGATTTATTTTTCTTTCTTAAATTACAGAGCTATTGCTTGCCCCGTGATTGACAACTGTTTCAAAAAGTTTGTGCTTCACATAGCCAAATATTTTGGTGTAAAAAATTTGTGGACATTTCATGGTCTTATGTTGTCTAAGGTGTTTTTTTCATTGTGATCGAGTGACTTCCTTTTGTGGTTTACTCATTGCTCGTTGCATTTGGTGATAGGTAATGTTCTTTTGTTAAAGAACAGCTTGAATTTGAGTCCAGATATTGTAGAGGTTTCTCAGGAGAATTTGCTTTCACTTATTGCTGAGCGGTTAATTGATTCAAACAGCAACATCAATGTAACTGCCTTTTGCACTATCTTGTTTAAGCTTCTTTGCTCGTCACTCAATTTTAACAATTGAGAATTGTAGTTTTCCTTGCTTATTTTCATCGTATTTTTGACTGACTTAATTGGGTTCCAGGACAAAGATGCTGGATATGCTGAAAATCAGCAACAGAATATTGCTGATGCAATTGATTTGCTTCCTAGACTTACTACTGGCATTGATGTAAATGTAAAATTTAGAAGGTAGATTAGCTTTTATTTTACTTTATGCTACTATCATAATTTTATGCTAGAAATAAGGTGTTGGTGATTGCGAGTGAAGGTACATAGCTTGCGTGTTGCACAATGCCCTTTAATATATGCATGAGATTAATCTCTTATGGCATGCAGTATAATTGTGAATTAGGGGGGAACATCTTTATAATTGTAATTCTGATGAAAGGATCTCTATTATTTTTTCAGAATTGATGACTTTGAGTTCACGCGGGAGTGTGCAATATTTGATTTATTGGACATTCCACTCTATCACGGATGGATTGTTGATCCCCAGGTATGAATTTCACAATTCACCTGTCCAAAAAAGTTGTGCTCAACATATCTTTTCTTGTCTGCAGAATGCTTGTTGACTTGCACATTTGCTTGACGTACTTATCATTTCATGCATGCTTACTAGGATTATGAAACTGTGTATACATATCTTTCCTTGTCTGCAGAATGCTTGTTGACTTGCGCATTTGCTTGATGTACTTATCATTTCATGCATGCTTACCAGGATTATGAAACTGCGGATGTCATTGGGTCAAAATCATATAATACTCTCATGGGGGAGCTTGTTTCTTTGGAAGCTCAAACTATTAAGAGTGAATATAAACAGAATCTTGTAGATGATTCTGTTGATTTTGTTGCTGCAACAACTGCAGCTTTGGGAGTACCTTCACCGTCTCTTTCAAGAGGTCGATCCTTTGATGATTCTGCCTGTTCAGACTCCCCTCACTTAAGAGCAAGAAAGGGGGATGTTGAAGAAGAAGAGGAGCTTTTGATAGCCTTGAAATTGTCAGAGGCTGCAATGCCTAATTCATCAGCTGATAACGTGCTTAATGATGGATTCAACTCGATTGTGAATTTTACCGAAAGTGCATGCAATAAAAAGTCCAAATTGGTAGTTTGTCCAGAAACAGTGGAAGAGAAGGTTGTTGATCAAACTGTAACTACTCTTGAGCATGGAACATTGAAATGTGTTGATAGCAATGCTTTGAGCTATCAGAACAATGTTGCAAAATTGGATGAAACAGTTACAGAGGATGATACTCTAATGCAGAGCAACTGTGTCCTACCGACCTCTGAAGAATCCAAAGAAAATTGTAAAAACGTAGTTGAAAAAACTAGTTCTGATGTGCATGTTGAGAATGAAAATGTGCAACCTGTGTCTTCCGACCAAGATCCTGCGATTGCTGTTGATAGTGTCTTATATAAATCCACTAGGGATGAGCATGTTCAAAATGAAGTTACTTCCACATCTGATGCAGATGTGTCTAGAAATCATCATAATAGTTGTGAGACAAGAGATTCTTCTGATTTGTTGACTCCATCTGTAGATTTGAATCCATTAAGTGGTCAAAATCCTACGACTGATGATCCTGAAACCCTCAGTTCGAGCATTGACACTGAACCCATATATGAAGGTGAGGAGTGCATATTGGAGTCTGGAACTACAATTTATGAAAATCGGGAGCCTGTCTATGAAGGTGAAGTAATTCTTTCAGGACAAGTGGATAAAAGCAGCATTAATGATGGTGACCAAACTTGCAAGGATATAATGACTTTGAAACGAGGTAAAAGAGCTGCCTACAGATGGAGAAAAAAAAATATTTGCTAGATGATTAATTGTTTATGTCACTTGGGAAATGATACTGTCTTTCTTTCTTTTTATTTATTTATTTATTTTGGACATAAAAGGATTTTTTGCTTGTGTCCCTCTCTTAATTCTTTTTAGGGGAATTGATAAGAAACTTCGTGAGGAACAGTGCCAGTCAGTTGACCATGTACGGGTATGTTGTTTTTTGGTTTTACTACATGATGTGATTGGGAAGACTTAGTATGTAGAAAAAGGAGGTTCTGACTTTTTTTTTTTTTGGCAGCTTATTGTCCTTGAAGGATAAAGTGAAAGAACGGGAGTTGTGTGTTTTTTTCAGAAATAATCATTTCAATACAATGTTTAAGGTTGGTGTGCGGCCTAGATAGCTCTATCTTAGTTAACGATGCATGTTTTTTGTTGCCAATTACCCTACTAAATGAGTTGCTGAATTTTGCGTATGACTGACGACTGACTGTGCTACCTGTAATAATTAACCTTAGGAGATTAATAAATATAGCTAATTTGATGTATTAGTGATTACATTTCCTCCTTTTTCTTTTACTAAGAAATTTCTCTTGTTGATATGTCATGTTGCATAAAGACACATTGACTTATACCGGAGTATCATTTTGGTCATGCGATGAATGAAAAGGGACCTAAAATACAAATTTTTAGTAATAGATGGCATCTCAACACAATTGTGCACAGGAACACAGAATTTCTCATATAATTATGGAACTACATTATAATAGAAAGTTTAGATGTTATTTCTACCGCTATACTTGAAGCTGGTCCTCTACTTGGTAACAAATGGCAATGATACTGAACCCATGAATAGTAGCCTTGCACTAGAAGAGATATGAAGTCAAGTATTCACAGTCCCATTTTTGCGCAGAAAAAAATTTCCTGGTGTAATTTTTATAAATTATCAGTTATATTATCAATCATTCGATTGTTAAGTGTGCTTGTTATGGTTCTTGACATCAGTTTCTTTAATCATCATGTGATATTTTTATTTGCAGTATGAAGATGAATTATATATCCTTGCTACCGATCAAGGATACATAAATCAGCCTGATCTGGTCTGGGAAAAGCTGAATGAGGTGAGATTGTAGCATGGAAGCACCATACTTACTTTGTTTTTCAATTGATCTTAGTTGCAGTTGGAATGATCCATGCTTCCTTTGTTTTTCAATTGATCTTAATTGCTGTTGGAATGAATATTGATCTATAGACAGTCTTGTTAAATTAGCCCTTTATAGTTGGAATGAATAATTGATCCATACAGTCTTGTTATAAAATGCAATTTTAAGTTTTAAAAGCGGAGTTTGATGAACTGACACTCCTATGGAGCAATAGTCCATGTGCTTAGATACTGTCTGCATAAAAGATGGAACGTAAAGCTTTGAAAGATGAGTGTGATGAACTGGCTGAGCAATGTTCCATGTGTAAACATTTTGTCTGCCACTTGGGATGGAATGGTCAAACTGGACCAAAATATAACTTGGTGATGAAATTGAAACAAATTATAGGTGGGTGACCAAAATGAAACAAACCTCAAAGTTGGGTAATTTCCAGTGAAATCTTCCCATACCTAATTGCTTAGGAGGCCTAATTTAATATTTTAGTTTTAATAAATTCTATTTCAGTATGATAAAGCTCTAAGTTAGAAAGCACCACTTGTTTTAATATAGGAAATAGCAAGTTCTTTGTTTTGCCATAAATTAATCCAGAGCCATCTAGCAAGGTGCTGCAAGTTTCCTTCCATAAAAAGTGAAATCTTTCTTTTCTTTTCCTACATGCTTTGTATTATTGGAAAGTTCTACAACATACTCTATGATAAAAATGAGTTTTGTAGTAAGTGCGTGTCTCCTTTTCCCTTCATTGAATTTATTTATTTATTTTGGTTGGGGGGGGGGGGGGGGGGGGGGGGGGGGAGGAGAAGAGATCTCCTAAATAATCTTTTCTAACTTTATCTGGTTGGTTTTTATTTCATGATTAGGTGAATGGGGACACCCTGTATATGACCGGCAACTTTAAGGAATTCAAAGTGGAAGATTATTTGAACAGCACATGGCATGAACAGAATGCCATTGAAAGTTCTGCAGTATGTAACTTCAAAGGACTCCAAATATGTTGGTATTTTGAAAAAACCTAGTATAACCTAACTAAATTTTGTTTTGCAGGACTATTGGCCTAGCATTGATGGTGGTTCTCAAGAAAATTTGACTTTCAAGTAATTGTTTAATTTCTCTGAAGCCTGATTGATTCATCATTGTCGAATAATTAGATGATAACACAGCATGATTTCATTCTGATGATTATTTCTTCTTCCTCCCCTTCGCATTTATTCCATTGTCTTCATTACTACATCCAATTTCAAGAAGCTGATTTTTAAAATCTGTTGTTACATATATATTTACTTTTTATTGTAATTTTTCTTTAGTATGATTTTGATTGGGATGAATCTATGAGCTATTTTAACTTTCAACGTAACGATTCATCATGTACTTGACATGTAGAAAAATATTTTTACTTTCTGTTGCCTGAAAGGAAGTATATGTTTTCGAATGTCAGCTTTTCATTGAGGTCTATTTAATTTGTGGTTTGCAACAAACTTGTTTACTCAGCTTGTCTTTGTTAAAAAAAAATTATTTTAGAGCAACCTCATCCGAAGGAATTTTATTTCAACTTCTTTTTTTCAGTGTTATATTTTATTTTTTGCTAAAATTAACATTTCATTCAATCTTGTCCATAATTTACTCATATTCAACATTATATGACGAGCAATGCCTTCTGAGTAACTTTGATGCTGTTTTTTGACAGTTCTGATTTGCAATTGGCAATAGCTCTTCAACAACAGGAATTTGAGAAACAACCACCACAGCATAGTTCTCAGCAACAGCAACAGCAGCAGCAGCAGCGTAATGCACAGCAACCTGCCATCACTGGTGATTCAAGGCTGATCACTGGTACCCCGGTAGGTTTCGTATCTGTTTGTGCTGTTTTACAATTTTTTTGTTTGGGTTTGACAAGTCAAGTTATATTGGCAAACGCACATGTTTGGAACACATTGATGGACAGAATTGGACATTACTAAGCCCCTGTTTGGGCTCCATTAATTTCAAAATACATTTCTCTCTCATCTTTTCAATCACCCATTCTTCCATAAAATAATATTACAAGTAAACCCAAAACTTTTTCTTATTTTTTAACCACACATTCTTAAAAAAAAAATCACTATTCCAAAACCCATTTTTTCTCAAATTCTCATTAAAATGGAGCCCAAACAGGGGAATAAAAAAAGAAGCTAAAATCTTGTTCTTAGTACCATCCAAGCCCCTCCCTGTATTGCTTACCAAACATGGTGTAAAGGTTAAGTTGAGCTAGTACGGAGAGGAAGAGATTGTTCTCATGGTTGTTATGCATATGTCTGGCAAGTGTTTATAAACAATTGTGTTCATGTGTTTATAAATAGAGACGTGAGTGATAAATAAATGGTTAGTAGTGAGGGTTCGATTCCTACCTCTTACAAGGTATGAAATTGAACTCTTTGTGAGCACCAGTATGGTTGTCTGTTGTGGCACATCCCACGATTTACCTCTTCCACAATGCTCTAGGGGTGGGGCGGTGGGGGCCCTCAAGATTGGGGTTCAACCTTTTTTTTAAATAAATGGGTAGTACATGTAGATAAAAAGCAGTTTGAAATTTAGCAAATGTTGCCAAACATGTACTAAATGTTTATACTGCAGAAGATGGGAATACTACTATTAAGTGGAATCATCAACTGTTCCCAATGTTTTTTGCAGATTCCGAGTAGCACCAAATATAAATCTTCGTCTTCGAAAAAGGACCCGAAACCATCGAAATACAAGTGTAATGTGCTGTGATAACGATATAATTCTGTAAATGTTCGATGGTTTCTAATGAATTGTAATATCCATTCGAGTAATACTCTCATCCAACTTGCTGTACATATTAATAAAACTTCAGATTTGGGCTCTACAATATAGACCCGTTTCTTTCCATTTGTCGATGTTTCTCAGTTTAGTCATTTGGCAGTGAACTAATTCTGTGTTTGTCTCCGGTATCATGATTATGTTGTTCTCACTTGCCATTGAAAAGGAACTGGATACATATATATATATATACAAACACTAGTGAAAACCTGTTGAGGTGTCCACAAGTAGGAGAATGCCAAAATAAAATAAAGTGGTGATGAAAATGACAATTCTTGTGGACTTCAACTTTCTATGAAGCTTCTCTGATTAAAGTTCTCCTTTTTTTGGGTATTTAGTTTGGGACCACTCTTATCCCTTGTTTAGACCTTAAAAATATATCGACACTTAATGCTATGACAATGACCCTTCCCTACATCAAAATTATCAATAAAATATCCTAATGGCTCAAAATTTAGAAAAAAAAAAAAAATCTTGAATTTT
>CAIGRM010245113.1:0-17691 GCA_903798335.1 Fraxinus albicans
GAGTTAAACAATGGGTTCATATCACAAACGGTCACTGAAGTTATCTGAAAATCACAAAATGGTCACTGATATTTAAAACTTACAGAAACGGTCACTGAAATTTAAATTTCTTTCATAAATGGTCACTGAATTTTCAAATTTTTTGGGCAAGTTTTGCGACGATTTTTCGGCAACTTCCGACTATCAAGATCGTCGGATTTGAATACCGTTGGAAAGCCCACAATGTTCTCTTCAGTTACCACCAAAAATCTCCCCATAACTCCAAGGGATTCGGCCAGCATATACCCATGAAGTCGGCTACCGAAAGATTTTTTGGGCGAGTTTGCAGCAATTTTCCGGCAACTTCTAACCACCAATACCGTCGGTTTCGGATACCGTTGGAAAGCCCACAATGTCATCTTCAATTACCATGAAAATCTCCCCTAAATCTAATGGATTCGGCCGGAATAAACCCATGAAATCAGCTACCAAAAAAATCTGAAAATTTGTCCAATTTGGATAGCTGACTTCATTTATTTGCTTCTATAACTTGAAAATTGTTATATAATTATTTGTTGTTTAAACCCTTTTGGGACTGAAATGTGAATGAATTATTGATGAAAATTGGCAGGCAAAATTGCGTAGTTTCTGCTTAACCATGCATACACATATGCTAAATGGCCATGCATATGTACGGTCTTGTCTGCAGGAAATTGAAGTGTTTTTACTTTCAAAAATTTAACCAATGGGCCGAGTTTTCATTTAAATTTCTAGTGCATTTTGGTGGAAAGTTTTCAACTTTTCACGAGAGTTTGGAGCCTTTTCGTGATATAATTTTAGAAATCTATAAATAGGTAATATATTTTTAATTCCAAACATAAAAAAACAATATAAGATTTCATCATTCATTTCTAGACTTGATTTTTCCTCATTCTAATACATATTCAAACATTTTTCAAGTTTTCAACAAGTTTAACTATGAAGAATCATTGTGCTTTTATGTTTCTTCAATGAAGACTTGTAAATCCTCTAAACTATTTGTCGAAAATCCTAAAAACATATTAAATGAGGCAAACATCGTTTTTAGGACAACGTATCATATACGTATTCGAGCCTCATTCATCATTTCTATATTGTTCAAGTTTCATCTCCTCCTTCTCCTCCTCAATATTTCCAACAAAAATAAGTGCACTTTTTTTTTTCATTTTTTTTTTCAGCTTGCACTAACTTGAAATTGTGCATTCGTATCACTAACTAGTGTGAGACAAATATTGGTGGCGATCACTTCAACAAGAAATGGGTATTGAGATACCAAGTGATTGCTTCCACTTTATTAAATATATCATTATATATATTTTTTTTGGTATGTAATTGTTATACATAGCTGAGAATTAATCCTTGTTTGGTAGAGATTAAAATCAGATTTTAAGTAGATTTCGATAAAAGTTGATGAAATATGTGTTTGAAAAATTGCGAGTCCTATGATATATGTGGCAAAAATTAATTATTAAATTTGACTTGAAATTTTAATTCAAACCAAATAAAGGCCTAGTGTTGTTTTCTTCTTTAATAATGTTCACTAGCTTCCGATCAATTCAACATAGTTAAGATGCATTATTGTATATTTATCCCTGTTTGGTTCTTATTATTTTGAAACTCATTATTCCTCAAATTCATTTTCAACCACACATTTTTAAAATAAATATTTTTCATGTAAACCCAAAAAAATAAGACCACATATTCTCTAATAATTCACTATTATAAAAATAATATCCATCGTGGCCTTAATATACAACATTGAATAGGAAGTAGCAATTAAAGGAGTAGAAACTTGCAAGATATTTGTCTGTTTTCATATTGAGCACTGTTCTATTTCAACGTATCAAACAATCAACATGACATATTTGGTATAATGGACTCGACAGAATTTAAAGAGAGGGAGAGAGAGTTGTAAAAATCCAGTTCAATCGAACATAGATTTACAAGTGGGGTACCTAGTACTGTTTAGATGTGGGAAAGTAGGTGGGGTATTGCTAAAATAAATGAAGGAAAAGTGAAAAACCAGACAAGGATTGCTCGTGAAAAATATCAAAACACCCCTATCTCTATCTGCCTTGGTAATAATTTGACCCTTTTTGCTGAATAATATTCGTTTTTGACCTCATATTCTCAAGGCGTAGAAAATTTCAAAAGTCAAGACACTCTTGAGGGGGGAAGAATGTGGGCTTTCACATGAGTATTTAATTAATAATCTAGTTCAATGAATCAACACGCCGCCTTTGTTTGAGCCTCATTTTTTTTCAACAAAATGTATTTTTGAACTGTAATTTGATCTCAATACAATCACATTTTTTAATAAAATAATATCACACGTAATTTCAAAAAAAAATTTATTTTTTAATGACACATTTTCTCATCATAACACTATTACAAAATGTATTATTATTATTTTTTATTTTGTAAAAAATGGGGCTCAAACAAGCCTAATGGAAAAAAAAAATCTAATAAAAAAATGTGTCCCTATTTGAGATTTATTTTAATTTAATTTATATTTTTTCCTTTTTAACTGCATATTTTTTAGTAAAATATTATTACACGTAAATCTAAAACTTTTTCTTACTTTTTAATGTCACATTCACAAAAAAAAAAATTATTATTCCAAAATAATTTCTTTTCCAAAACCTCATTTTAGCCCGAACAAGGTTGAGGATCGAACTATGTAGACAAGAAATTGGAAAATAGATCTATAACCCAAGGAAAAAATTTATTTGATTTGTTTGTGTAATGTTCGAATTGCTCTTGGCTTTAGAGTTATATAGACACGGATGTTCCTATTCCGAACCCATCTGTGGATTACTTGAGATAACATTGCCACAAGCGGGCTAGGGATGGACCAAGAATATCAAAAGAAGATAATTTAATTATTCGCAATAATTTACTATTACAATCGTGACATGATATCATGTGTATAAAACATAGGACGACTGCGAATAACATCATTCTTCAGTGAGCCACCATTTATAGGAATTTGCTTTCTTCCGACTTAATGTGCCTTTTCTTAGATCCGAATTTTGGACCAGACACTCTTTTCTAGAAGCATATCCCCCTGATATAAGACATCGAGAGTGAAAGTTCTAGAACGACGAGTCAACTATCATTTACCATCAACCACATCACACAAATGGGCATGTGATAGAAGACTTTCTTGCTCCAATTGGCCCACTTGGCTTATAGCCCTTGTTTGATGTTCATTATTTTCAAAATATATTTTACTCTTTTCTTTTCAATCATACATTTTTCAATAAAATAATATTATATACAAACCCAAAACTTATCCATATTTTTAATCACATATTCTCGATTAATTTACTATTTCAAAATGCATCCTTAGCCAAAAATGGAGGCTTAAACAGGTACTAAACAGGAAAATCAAAAGATTATTTCACGTCGGGCAAGACTGCCATGTTTTGGTGTTTATTCTCTTTTGGGACATCAAATATCAATGCAGGCAAATCTTTCTATCGAACGGTTTGAAACACATTGGTACTACGTAGAGGAGAACTCCACACAGAAATTTATGGTACCTTTGTCAAGAAAATAGTCCCAATTTACGTGTAGAATATGATTTTGCATATTAATTTAAACAAAGGCGACTTCAGTGTGCAGCAAATAGTATAAATGCACAAGTTAATCCAGGTAGAGTCCGGATAATGGTTATTATATCTCCCATAGCAAAAGCTTCAAAAATTCACCACCTAAGAGTGATACTGCACTCAAGCACTTTTCTTCACCTCAGCAGACTTGATAATGTCGATGAATTCGGGCTGCAGAAAGAAGTTAGAAACAGTTAACATCATCTTTTGTTTATAAATTTTCCAATCTCTAACAATAGTCATCCTCTAATCATTATATAGATAGCAAGCCCACACGCCAAACCCCAAGAGGAATAGTAGCCATCATTACCTTGAGGGAAGCACCGCCAACTAAAAAGCCATCAACATCAGGATTTGCAGCCAATTCCTTGCAGTTGGCACCACTCACGGAACCTGCATGCAGTTTATTTAGAGCAAGCTGTAAAATAAGTACAACAAACAGGGAAAAGACACATTTATCATGCAATTTAACCAGGGCCATCGTTCAAAGAGTACAAGGCCTCACAACTGTTCATTCACCTTGAAAATGGGCTATCATGCAATTTAAGACGCAATCAGAGACAGAATGATGGCTTCTATTCATGAAACCCTTCTATAGAACGGAACCATCTTTCAATTTCAAGGCTAAAATTGAAAGGTTCCAAAATCTTCTTGTTTAAATATAAAAACTAATAAAGCTAGCCAGAGACAAAAACAAAACATTACCTCCATAGATGATCCTAGTTGATGCAGCAACTTCAGGGCTAACATTTGCATGAAGCCATTTCCTCAGTTCAGCATGTACCTATGATCAGAAAGGTATCCCTGCTGTTAGACTTGCAGCAAGATGAAGATATAGATACCATTATGTTATTATTATTATTAGAAATTGCAATGATGATCGCCAACAGATAAAGCCCCAGTTCGTCTCCCATTTCTTAAAACTCATTTTTCCTCAAACTTATTTTCAACCACACATTTCAAGGGACCCAAAACTTTAATCAACTTTTTAACCACACATTTCATCAACTTCTATCAAAATTTACTTAAAATCTCATTTCTATTCAAACCAAACAGGGGCAAAAATAAATATAGATCCACAGGGATATAATGTAAACCCAAAATAATAATAAGGAAAATCTCAATTTAGATGGATAGATATTTATTAATGGTACAAGCGTAATCCTGGATGTGAAGTGGTCAAGTGATAGACTTCCTATTCATTGTACATATACGAGCAGGGGAACGAAGAAGAATGCTGCTGGTACAGTAGGGAATAAAAGGGAAGAGCTGTGAGCTACACTAGTCACTCAGGCTCCAGAAGGTTCTATTGGTGGTTACAAGTAGTTGCAGATGGGGAGTTGGGTATTTCGGTTAAAAGCAGTTGGCTAGTTGGTATTTCAGTAAGGAAACGGTTGGAACTCGAATAAATAAGAGATGGTAGGCTTAGAGAAAGAGGGGAAAATACAGGAGTCTTGTAGGAGAGAACCAGCCTCCTGCCTCTCAAAAGTTGTTACCATCTTTGTAATGTCCTTTTCACTTTTGCAGTCATTTGTAATACAATTCTTTCATTTTCATATCAAGTAATAAAGTACCACACAGAGTTTCCTTTTTATTTCCTTCTGTTTCTTTCATTCAATACAAACATAACAGCATATTATACAACAGTGTTCATTTTAACCTAAAAATCAACAGGCATAAAATTCACAATCTATGCCTTTTAGTAGAATTGAGAAATAGATATTTCAATTTTCGTATATCTAATGTATTGTACTAAAAAAAAGACGAATGAAGCCCAACTTACTTCCTGAGCCTGAGCAGGAGTTGCAACCTTCCCAGTTCCAATAGCCCAGACGGGCTCATAAGCCAAAACAACATTAGTCCAATCAGAAATCCGTTCTGAAATATATAACAAAATGAAATTGAAGGTAATGACTTTTATGTCATTTTCGAAATGCAAAATAAGTATTGATAAGAGTCCATAATGGATACATGATGAATAAGAATTCAAAGCAGCAAAATAACAATGTAAGATATTTTGATACACAGCAATAATTCATAAAAACTAATACAGCAAAATACAAGAGAACGATTAACAATGGCATCTAATCACCAAGATCTCAATAAATTTTATGAAAAAGAAAACGATGGCAAGATCTGATTTTAGAAAAACAAATTCGCCCTAAAACTTAAATACTGGTAAGTGTAAGGCACAGTTACAACTCATATCCTCAAAAAAGGATAGTTAAAAACTTATGTTACTAAACACGAGAAATGGGAAGCGAAAACAAGCAATAGTTATGAAGAGTCGAATTGTGCAAATAACGACTTATGTACCAGCAATAGCCTTTGTTTGTGTAGCAACAACATCCACAGTTGATCCTGCTTCTCTCTGCTCAAGAGTCTCACCAATACAAGCAATGACCTTTAGACCTTTAGAAAGAGCATATGCAACCTTATCTCCAACGAACTGAAATCAAAATTGCAGTAAGATAATCAATGGATATAGAAATAACTCGGATCCCAGTAATCAATGTGTAGATTTCATATTGAAAAGGAAATACCACTGGACAGTAAGTACCTCGTTTGATTCACCTAGCAAAGCCCTCCTCTCAGAATGACCAAGAATAACCCAAGGAATGTCCAAATTGACGAGCATCTCAGCACTGCACACAGATATAAGCAGTCAACTATAGCTTTATAAAATCCAAATGATTAGACTGAACCACGATCATTGCTGCCTCCTCCAAAATACAAATTTGAAGAACTGATGTGAAGGAAGCTATACAACAAAGGATTAGGTACATCGTAATACCTTGCAGAATGTGGAAAGAAGGCCTCTCAATGTAAACATGAAACAGACACAGTTTACTCAACTTACTTGTACTTTACCAAATGGCAAAACAGTGATTTTGAGGGCTAAATACCATTGCTAAGGTGTGCAACTTTAAAGAGTAGAAACATCAATATAAGAAGATGTACCTAACCTCACCGGTGAAAGCACCCCCTTTCTTTACCCAACAATTTTGGGCTGCGACATGGAATTCAGGTCTCAGTGAACTTTTAACAACCGGAAGAAACACGAATGGAGGGCTGACAACAACCTCTGCAAGAACAAAAAAATTCAAACAATCACATCATATAGTAAGAAAATCTCCTTTGCACGAATCAAGGCTGTTCCTAGGTCATAAAGCACAAGGGGAGAGGGGATTGTTTAATTATTCATTTCTTCAAGTGGAATTCTGAGTTTAAAATTGCATTTTAGAAAGAAAAAAAAAATTGAAGCACTGCAATTCTCCAAGTCAAATTCTAGAACCCCAATTTTACATGCACACAAACACAAAAAAGCCAGTCTAATAGTATTTACACCAACATTTCATCCTGAAGTTCAATTGAACAACTAAAAATACAGTCCATTTATGTTACTTCATCTGTGAATTTTATTTTTATTTTAGTAGGAGAAAAGAAAGGAAATCAGTATTCCCAAGTTTTCCTTTCCTTTCTTCCTTACCTTCACTAAAATCCAGAATACAAACGGGCGTACATTAAAAATTACAAAAAGATAAAATACACTAACCCACAACATCTGGAGATGGAACTTGACCAGCATTGAGTGTTTGCACGATCTTCTTCACCTCTTCAGTGGTCCCATTCTGCGGTAAAATTTCAACTTCATGGATAAATCGGCTTTCATATTCCAAATATCTATAAATTTGCTTAAATTCGGTGATGTGATAGTGAGAACTTATGAAATTATATTTCAAAATGTCAAAAGAATATTGGATCTATATTATAAAGCAGTGCTAGCACATTCAATTAGGTATAGGAAGCAAAGAAAACAAACATGGTTCTTCAACTAAATCGTACAAGTTTGCTCGCTATTAAACTAAAAGGAATTACTTTACTGACTGCTCGCAGAAACACAAATACATACTTAACCAGGTACAACCGCTAAATCTTTCATAAATTAAACAGATCAGTAGATCGAAGAATGGGATTCTTAATTATTGCGCAGATTGTGAAAGGCAGAAGTGAAGATTAGAGGCTTACACATTTCCAGTTGCCGCCGACGAAGAATTTTCTGCCCATTTTCTCTACGAAGATTACGATTAGAAGAAAATATTTAGTGCTTAGCAATTGATCTTCAGTACGGGTCCGAGGTTTATATGGATATTCATTATTTACGGATCACGGCGGATGTGCATTTGAATGGTCCATAATATCCTCATCCATATATAATGACGGAATATTCCACGGGCTCTTCGGGGTTTTTTACGGAATCTTTTTTGTGCACGCTTGGGGTAATTTGGTAAATGGGGCTTGACCTTTAGCCTCGACACTCTTTTTTTTTCCCATTTTCTTTCACAATTTTTTTTTTCTTCATTTCAACTACACATTCAATGAATTTCATAAATGGTCACTGAAGTTGCACCAAAATAACAACATGGTCACTGAAGTTCCAAAATTGCAGAAACGACCACTCAACTTTTAGTCACTTTCAAAAATGGTCACTGAGCAAAATCATGGGACTTCTTTGTTCTAATTGAAACATAAATTAACAAACTGAGGCACCTTCAAAATTGGAGGGGCTGAAGTGCAATTTCCTTTGAAACACTGAGCAAAATTAAGGGACTTCTTTGTTTCGATTGAAACCTAAATTAACAAACTGATTCCCTTTCAAAATTTGAGGGGCTGATTTGCAATTTCCTTTGAAAAAAACACTAAACCAAACCCTATCCCATTTCCCTTTAATTTTGAAGTGAAATCAGGCGATTTCACTGCCCCTCCGACGGGCACGTCGATTCTGAACCCCTGAAAAAGCCGTTCACTCGCCCCTCACTCATATTCCACCCCAAAGAGGCCATTGATATCGACCTTGACGCTATCCTCAACATTGCCCTCTCTGGTATTAGCATCTCAAATTTCTTAATTGAAATACCTCTAGCTGTTTTTTTTTTCTAATATTTGTTTATTTATTACTAGGTTTGGAGGTTTTAATAGATGAGGAAGAGAGGTTTAGGAACTACAGGAATGATTTGTTTAGTTACAAGAGTAAGGAGCTTGACAGGGAATTGTTGGCGATTGAGGATAACGACGGAATTAATGCATCAATTAGCTCATATTTACGGTTACTAACAAGGTATTTGGAATTGAGTTCTGCTGTGAACACGCTGTAGTATTTAATCCGGCTTTTGGTGAGGCGGCTGTAGTATTCAAAGGTAGGGACGTTCTGCGTCAAAAAATAAATGTAGGGACGTTCTGCGTTAAAAAATAAACGTAGGGACGTTTTCCACAAACAAAGGCAAAGGTAAGAACGTTTTGCGCCAATTACCCACAAAAAATAACCACAACAGGAAAAACAGTAAAAGACGTCATTTAGGTGTTTTTTTTCAAAAGAAATTGCAAATCAACCCCTCCAATTTTGAAGGGGAATCAGTTTGTTAATTTAGGTTTCAATTAGAACAAAGAAATCCCTTAATTTCGCTCAGTGATCATTTTTTAAAGTGACTGAAAGTTGAGTGACCGTTTCTGTAATTTTGGAACTTCAGTGACCATTTTGTTATTTTGGTGTAACTTCAGTGACCATTTGTCAAATTAACCCCACATTCAATCAATAAAATAATATTACATATAAATCCAAAAATTCTCATTACATTTTAATCACACAATATTCCATCAATCACTATTCAAAATTTTATTTTTTCTCCAAAATGAGTGTCAAACAATATTTTTATTTAGGTTTAAGAGTAGAGAATACCCTAAAAACATTTTGCCTGTTATATACCTCCCGGCTATTGAGAATTGCAGAAAATCCTTCCATTTGAAATATTTTGTGCGAAAAACTCTTCTATCGTTAAATTTGCCGTTAAATATAGTAAAAATGTCAAAATTAAAAAGTATTAATTGCAATTTTAGTATGCAAACTTTTTATTCTTTTACAAATTATATCCATTTTTTTTTATGTACCACCAACAATCTCAAACCTTTGAAATTTTATTTTCCACCTCAACTCACTTCATTTTCTTCCCTAAAAGTTTGTTATTTTATTTAATCCATTCCAAAACCCTCATAAATTCCTTATTTTTTCTTCTCATTTCTAATATTAAAAATATTCTCAATATCCACTCCCCACAAAATCTTGTTTTAAGTTGCAGTTCTATGAAAAATATCACGAGTAATTGAATTCCTCCATGGTGACGTTCCCCCATTAACCCTCGAGAATTTCCATCCACTCGTTATTAGTTCCACATAATTCGCTTCCTTTACAAGCTCCATTCAATTGGAGTGTCCACTTTCGTTGTCAAAATAATTTGCAGAACCTTTTTTTCGTGTCATGCCAAGAAATGGCTCGTCCACCGTCATGAGGTAGTAGCCATGGCAGCTCTTAAGGCGGATCACAGTGTGTTTTGCCTTCAATGAATTCAACTGTCCACCGTGCCTTGTGTGAAGCATCATTGCATGTTTGTGAGGACCTATCTTAGGAATGAGAAGAAGAATGATGAACTTGGGTGAGAGATTTAGGAGGGTTTTGGTGGAAAATAAAGTTTTAAAAGTTTGGGATCGTGGGTGATGCATAAAAAAATTTGGGTATAATTTATAAAAAAATAAAAAGTTTGGATATTAAAATTGCAATTATTATTTTTTAATTTTGAGTTTTTTTTACTGTTATTAACCGTAAATTTGACGATATGGGGGTTTTCGCACAAAATATTTCAAATAGAGGGGTTTTCTGCGATTTCCAATAGATAGGAAGATATATCGCAAATGAAAATATTTTTAAGAAGTTTTCTGCTATTAATCTCTTTTTATTTGCGTGGGATAAATGGACGTCACAAAAAATGTGTGGTGATGAGCAGCTCATTTCCCACTCCACCACTTCCATGCGTCATTTTTCTATTATCTTAAATAGTTTCATTTTAAAGATCATTTTTCACTTTTGAAATGATTTTCATTTTAAAATTTACGAAAAAAATTACTTAATTTTTACTCAATGACAGATTAAAATATCAAGCATCTCGTGTTGAAAACGATTTTTCTATTGTAGTTTTTGAGCCTTACGAATTTAAGATAGAAGTGAGTTAATTAACTGTCCATCGTGAATGGTTTACGCCATCTAGAGACATAGGCTCGAGCATTAGAATGAAGGAATACTTTAAATGGTGTCTTGTTAGAATTGACATAGACGATCATGTATATTTCTTAGACAATTGTTGCGAATGTTGTTAGCTAAGCAACCATGCCTCGCTATAGGCCTTTTGTACTTTTAGACTTCGTATTGTTTGGAATAAATTATAATGAGATTGTAATAAAGAAGAATAATGAATTTTCGAAATGTATAAATAATTAGTGAATAATAGTTATAAACGTATGATTAAAATTAATATTTGACTCTCATTTCAAATTTTAAAAAGATTATAACTTCTCTCGGATATACGCTTCATAAAAAAGTAAGGATGTTAAATGGGACAATCGAAGTCACTCAATTTGGCTTGCCTCAACAAAGTTGAGCACGAGTCACCCCAGTGTCAGCTAGTAGGGGTGGGCATTGGGTCGGGTCGGGTTTGGCCCAAAGTCGACCTGACACACTTGATTTTGGGCTCTTCCACGACCCGATTCAGGTGGGGTTGGATACAACTTTAATTTTTTTTTTTTCAAGCACTGATTGACTTAAATATTGAATAATACTTTTGCCATTTAAATAAGAAATTTTTAACAAAATAATATTTGTCATTCATACAACACGATCAAAGCTACTAATTTATTCAAGATGACTAGAAGCTCATCAATGCCAAGAGCCGAGAAACAAACTTCGACTGCTAAACAAGAAATGAAGCTAGTTGACGGTATGAAAAGGAGGGATCCTTCTGGAGAAAGTTTGCTGAAAAAGAGTTTGTGGGCTTCTCGAAATAAATTCATAGACAGTGAAAAGGAGAATGCAGAGATGAATAAAAATACTACTGTGAATCTTGGGAAGTTTAACAGCAGTGAAATTGGAGACTTGGGGAACGCAAATAGCATAGTTGGCAGCAATGGAGAGACAGAATGTGGATAGAGCTAAAGACGAAGAAATAAAGGTAAAGTACCAGCAACTCCACCTACCCCCAGGCACCTGCAGTGTGCTTCTTGCATTCTTAAGCCAGTATATTTGCTTTATTTCCATATGCTCATGAAGAAGATAGAAACCCTGTCAAAAGCCATACAAATAGAGTCTAAGAAAACAAAGAGAGAAGCTGCAATAAGTTTTTTCCTCAGATTAAAGATGGAAATCTGTGGAGAGGGAGGCTAGCTTTTGAAGAGAGGATTTCACGGCTTTGGAAGCACGATTTCAGGGTTGGGAAATGGAAAATAAGGTTGGGTCGGTTTGCAAAGTTTTAAACCGTGAACCGACCTGACTCAACTCATTTTTAAATAAAATTGACCCGACCCAACTCGAATCTATTTGGGGCGATTCGGATCCGCGGTTTCGGGTTTATGGGCCCAGCCCTATCAGCTAGTGAACCACAAGTGGCTTGGCTCTTTTTTTTTTTTTTTTTAAAACAAAGAAAATTGCACTTTTTAACTAAAATGCAATTCACTAGCGCTCGACTCTCAAGCCAACTCATCCAAGTTGATGGACCGACTTGCTCCATTTAGGGCGTGTTTGGTCGTATTTAAAATCCAATAAAAATTGAAAATATAGTCGTTATTGGGTCTCACTCATCTAATAAAAGTCAACAATAACAGTTAGTTTTTCAATTTTAATTCGATTTTAATATATACCGAACACGCCCTTAATCCATGTATTAAGAGTTTGTTGGCAGAGTTTTTGTTTTTTTAGAATAACCTTCTCTAAAACCAAATAAATCATTTTCAAAAAATTATTTAAATATATTCAAAAGTAATTTTTTAATCTCAAAAGAAGTTGATTTTAATTTTAAGTTAAAGTCAACAATCAATTTTAACCACAAATTCATGAAACACATAACTTTTCAATCACACTTTTTATTAACTTCTATCAAAATTTATTAAAAATTCGATTTTAATTTCTATCAAATATGGTCAGGCTCCTTGTAAAGGAAAAAAAAAAAAATTCAGTTTCCCCTGTAAAGGCGCGTATATATAACATTTCCCGCCACCTTCCTCGAGCAAAGTGGGGTTCACACTTGACACTCGGAAATTCACCCTTTCGAATCATATTCAATTCTCAAAACCCATACCTTGTGGTTGCTTTTCCTTTTTAATTTACTGCAGCCCATCACCGAGGAAGACGTATTTCAACCCTAAACACTTCTTAAATCGCAGAAATGGCCGCCTCATCTGACTCCCAGGCCTCCGCATTTTCGGCAGCCGAGGTACCATCTTTTACCCTATTACACAGATTCACCTCCTGTTAGTTGATATTTATCGAGTTAATTGTGTAAATTTATGTTTGTTCAGTTGTATATTTGATTTATTAATTTAGAATTTCTTGTGAAATTTCAATGTTGCAGTTGGAGTTTCTTGCAGAGGATGAAATGATTGAGATTGTACCAAATATGAGGATGGATTCACTCAATTTCGTCTCTGTACGATTTCCATTTTGAGTTTTTTTTCAACATATGGACTGTTATATTAGAGCACATAAATTTATTTTTACCTTCTTTTTTTGGTTAATTTCTAGGGGGATTTTGGTCCTTTTAGACCACAAATAGCAACGCAGGTGCCACTGTGGTTAGCAGTAGCGTTGAAGAAGAGAGGCAAGTGCGTGATTCGGCCCCCCGAGTGGATGTCTATAGGTGAGGCCATTTGAAAAAAAAAGCCTTTTTCACTTAGTTCTCAATTACACAATGAGTGGTTAAGTAATAATTTATTTTTATTTTTTTCGAACTAATTAGATGGTAGAATTTTTTTGGGTATAGAATTGAATGCAGATCTACCCGTGTGCTATTTAGATTCTCTTAGCTATTTTCTCAACGTCATAGAATTATTTCTCTTTTGCCAGCTTGAGCCACGCTACACCCATGTATGTGCAATTTTCAGTACTTCCTTTTCTCCATGTTTTAAAAGTTTGGCACTTTTAATTGCCTTAGGTTTTCCGCTTAGTCATTAGCTTTCACAGTTTCAACCCTGAGGGGTTGCTCAATTTCAAGCCTTGAGTTTGTTCCCCAACGGTCAACAGTTCGAGTTCCCTCAGGGCCACTGAGGTGAGTACCCGGCCGTAAACTTCAGGGCCCCATGAAATTAGTCGAGGTGCGTGCAAGCTGGTCCGGACATCCACGGTTATAAAAAAAAAAGTAGCTTTCACAGTTTCAGCAATTTGAATTATGCCAAGTTCTTCTGCAACTCTTCATCTGCAAACATCAAATTCAACTCTTCATCTGCAAACATCAAAACGTCATCTCTATCCATGTTGGAGTTATTCATATCTTGACTCGTTGTGAAAGGGTTGTCTTTCTGAAAGAGAAAAGCTGTATTAATGCAATTTTTGAATATGAATCTGCATATGCACTACATTACGGGTCTTGACATGCTGTATCAATCTACAAGTTTGCTTTATTTATTTTCAGTTCCTAACACTAAGTACAAAGCTATAAGATACAGATTTCTTACTGATTTTGAATCCTGTTTTTCCCACCAGAAAAGTTAACACAAGTGCTGGAAGCAGAACGAGATTCTGAAAAGTTTCAGCCTCTACCATTTCACTATGTAGAAATATCAAGGCTT
Organism: Fraxinus albicans; assembly: GCA_903798335.1. NCBI lineage: Eukaryota > Viridiplantae > Streptophyta > Magnoliopsida > Lamiales > Oleaceae > Fraxinus > Fraxinus albicans. The sequence continues at coordinate 14,295 of CAIGRM010245113.1, forward strand.
CTTTTTGATTAGTAAGTAGTTTTACACCTAGTAAGTACGAACTATATTCTAGTTTATTTTCATTGGTCTTGATTCCTATTTTTCATTGATGTAGTGCCCGAGAAGACATTCAGGATGTATATATGGTCAGTCAAGTAGAATTTTTATATATTTCTGTGAGCACCTGATATTTTCAGGAATCTTGATGATTCATCACCTAACAGGTAAGGTCTCTAATTGAGGACATCAAGGATGTGCGTTTTCACAAAATTGGAACTGGCTTGGAGATTATCTCGAGGGAACGTACTTATGCGCTGAGGGTATGGTTCTTCTATCCCTTGAAAATTTTCTATAACGAACGTGTTGGTGTAGTTTTGATTCGTATTATGAAACCTAATATTCTTGAAAAGGAAAAGGTTGGGAATTCTTCTAGAAGCAAGTTCTCCTCTGTTTTAAGATAGTATCATTTTCTTTTTAATTCTCATTAAGTCATAACATGGTAAAAAAGCAAATGCAACCTTGGTTGAGGATCAATTTTGGTTGATAATTTTAAAATTTGGTTTTATATAGCTAGTAGCTAGTGTTAGTTATTACTTATTTTGGAGCATGTCATCTGCTTTTCAATACAAGTCTAATCTCTTCATTACGGGAACGTGGAAACCATATGCAATTGGGTGGGATCACTTGCAAATCCAGAATGATCTTTTACCTTCTGCAAGGTCTCTTTATATAGGCATCTTCCTTGGACCATATTTTATTAAGTTGTGTAGACTTCCATCAATCAAGACTAGTTGCCATATTTTCTCGAATCCTTTGAATTTACCCCGATTAGGCTTCCATTAGGTTATATTATTCCTTTGTCGGTGACATTTCCTAATTAGTTGTCCATTACTTATTGTCCCACAATTTGTGTGGATTTATTTATGGCTTGACATTTCTAGTTTATAAAAGCAAAGGCTCTGGAAACAATTTTTGGTCCTCGTTGAAAATGTCAGTAATGCCATACATACCCAAGCCATAGGAAATATTTATGAAAGTATATTATGAAGGTATATTTTGTAATTAATGAACTAGCAAGGATTATGATTTAGAACATTTTAGGATATATGGTCCAGGACTAAGAGAGTCATATATTTGACGACGTTACAGTTAGCTATACATTTAAACACTTTTTTTACTGAGCTGTAACCTTAACATTTTGCAGCTTAAAAATCTATCAGCTATGGAAGCAAATATAGTGCGTCCATTTGTTACAAGAGCTCTGGAGACGTTTTATAAGCTCAGCAGTCCTGAGATGATACAAGAATCAGACCACCTATCTAATAGACAACCTCAAGTAACTAATCGTGGGCCAAGAGTAAGTTATTTCTTTTTGCCTTCTGTTTCTCTTTTCTCTCAGTTCCTTCTGATTCAGAATATACGAAAATATCATATTATACCAAACAGGAGGAGATTTATTTCTTTCCCTGTCATCACTTATTTGCACACCCAAATTATACTCATTCCAGAGCAGTCTCAAGGTCAAACACATGGATTGTATTTTTTACCCCTGTTTCAATGTGCAACTGATGGGGCCACAAAGAACTTTCTAGTTTATGAATTAGTGAATGGCAGGACTAGTGTTTAACAAAAGTCTTGGTATTAACATTTCGTGCTTGATTTTCAGCGGCAACTGAAAGATAGATGAACAAAGAGATTACAAATGCCTTTGCAATCATCTCAAATTACATCGCAGAGGTAGCTAGCTCATAAGCTATCCCAGAGGTACTCCCTACGCCTCTAATTTATTTTGGCAATGTTACTGCTTTCATGGCTACATATTGCAAAAAATTGTTAGAGAGCAATATTCAGCTTCTATTCAAATTTTAAATCTTAGAGGTAGCAATTTCATAATGCTTTCCAGATTGTACTCTTATGTCTCAAATGTATTTCGGGCAAATTTAGTATTGCTATTTCTAATTCTAGTTATTGAAAGAAACTGTTAGAGGGCAATGCTTGGTTNAAATTTTAAATCTTAGAGGTAGCAATTTCATAATGCTTTCCAGATTGTACTCTTATGTCTCAAATGTATTTCGGGCAAATTTAGTATTGCTATTTCTAATTCTAGTTATTGAAAGAAACTGTTAGAGGGCAATGCTTGGTTTCTATTTAAAACTTTACGAGCCAGTGAATATTTTCGTTGGAAAAGACCATGCTACTTCTCGGCTGCTTTTGATTGTGAGATGACTTGGTTTTCAGTTGAAAAATCTTGATCTTAAGGCCATTAACTTATGTACATAATGATCCGTAGCTATAACGTTGCACTATTTGAGATTTTAATAATATAATTAATCCATACACTGCATACTTATCAAATCTCCCAAAAAAAAAAAGGTTCATTGTATTTTGTTTGATGGTAACACAAAAGTGTCAAGTCGGTCGGGAAAAATACATGAAATATCGAACGATACGTCCACAGCCCCTAGCTTCAACAAATATATATATATATTTTTTAAATAAAAATATTTGCTTGTTTTTTCTAATAAAAACAAAGAAAATAAAAGACTCATTCAAAGCCTGGAGAGCTAGGCCTGACATGGATTGCCTCTCTAGACTGATATACTCTTTCAATTTTTTGGTTTTTTTATTTGAATCTTCTTTGTAATTGTCATCTTATAGTTATTCAATACCTGCAATTTTATTATATTCCAACCAGAACTGCTGTGCTATTCATTAATCAATTGATCCTAACTTACATTTTCAATCACGTGTGTAATTTCCATTCTGCTTGGTTGAATTATTGTTCTTTTTTCATCTTCCAAAGCAATTAATTATTTACTTTAGTTTCCTTTATTTTGTTCACATTTTGTGCATCTACTTTATATGCAAAGTTTTATCTCCTATAGTTCATGGTAGAAACCCTTATTCTGTAATTTGATCAACATCAAATTAAGCAATTAACATGGAAGCAGCAGAGTAGGCTTTGGCAATTAGAGGTTTAATGTCCATCTTCCGTATACCCACATGGCCCATGAGCTGAGCCATGCACCTGCGGGCCATTTTTTTAAAACAAGATAGTGATTGTGGTCAGTTTATTTTTTTTGCCTTTGGGGATTCTGATGGTTATATTTTTTTCAGAAAAAAACTTTTTATAAAATTATTTGTCCACGTGAGTTGAGCCAATGCTGTTTTGGTCTGGAAAATTTCATACCCGTAACAATTTTACCTTTTAAATTGACGAATTTGGTAGTTTTGAGTGGTTTTTCGTTCTCATTCATGCATAGGGATGTCAATGTGGTTCGTCGGCTCGGGGGCCCGGGCCAAGCTCTATTTTGGGTCGTCGACTTGAGCTCGATTGAGTCACACCGGCAGACTCGTGTCACTGGCCATTTTCTGTCCCGACGAGCCGAGCTTAAAAAATAATAATATTAAAAAAAAA
>CAIGRM010245124.1:0-11697 GCA_903798335.1 Fraxinus albicans
TTGCTTTCGTAGTTATAGAACATAGCCAACTAAAAATCAACCATCTTTTATTACATTTGCGAATTTAAATTATTGAATGCTCTAAAATTGAGCCTTATTCCCTGTGGGATGATAACTCACTCATCACAATTATTACTTGTACAATAAACTCGTACGCTTGCGAGATTTTTGTGTAACAGTCCTCATATGCTCATGGCATTTTTGAAACACCTCGTACGTGGGATATGCGAATGATAAAATGGTCAACCTATTTCATTGACCATATACACATATTTAAACGTCAAAATGATCATGCTTTTGTGTTAAAAATAATGTCAAAATTAGCTTAGAAAGACCTAGCCCAAAACCATGAATTACATACAACAATCTGTAGAATTTGAACATTTAGAAAAAAATCAAAAAGAAAAATTCATAGAGTTGCAACCTATCCACGCCTAGGCCGAGCCCGATCCTCCTTCTTTTTCGGTCTTCATCTAGTTTTACTAGCAAGTGATACTAGTAATGGACAATCTTGCATTGTTGATGAGGAGGAAGAAGCTAACAATTATATGTCTACAAAAGATAATAGAAATTTTTGAGTTGAAATAAGGAAACTAGATGACGATGATTTTTGTATCGGATGACACGAAATATGAGTTGAATGAAGAAAAGAGAAGATTGAATTAGAACTTGATAAAGAGTTAGACAATATTTAGTATTTTTTAAATCAGTTTTCGTATCTAATCTAATTGTAAAAATGAAGTACCAAATAATTGTAGTATTTATGATTTTGAGCAATATTTAAAAATAAAATAAAATTGTAGAACATGTATAAAGTTCAAGTAATTGTAATATTTATGATTCTAAACAATAAATTTTTTGTTTAAAAAATTTGAAAAATATGTATAAAGTTCAGAGAATGCATTATTTTTTATATTTATTAATTTAGAATATTTAAATTAATATTAAAAATAGAAAATGCATATTTACGCATATGCTTGTAATTTTTGATGCTCGATCAAAACGCATTGTCACACATTATGCATTTTAGAATATTTGGGGCCAAGAGACAAGATATGACATTTGGGATTTTGAGTTCTAAAGAGAGAATGAGGAATTGTACTTCTTTCAAAACGATTAGCTATTCTACCTACTTTTAACTCAAGACAAACTTGCACTATCTAAATTCTTGACAGGATCTTTGTATTTTTGAGACATTAATAGCTGCTGGACCACTAGGCATGACCCTTGAACCGCCAAGAATGAGACCATGGTATTTAATGTAAAGTGAGAGCCAATGCAGTACATTGATAAACTGGACAAACTATGCGTTGGAGCCAAGCATGTGAAAGGATAAGCCTCTATTTTTCACCAAGAATCAAGATTATAGGGTTTGGAATTCTTGAACAAGTACGGACGAGATAAACTATCAAGAATCGTTCAATAAGGTCTCCTAAACAACACCCAATCATGCATTCACTATTCATATGTGTAGACATAGCTCGGAGTTTAGAGCTTCAAACACAAAGACAATGTACTACAATACAATGAAATATAGACCCAAATTCATTCAAAAAAACTTGAAAAAATCCTATGCCTATCGCATTGACTTAACACGAATTAGTAATGGAAAAGTGCGTTGATGATGTATCACATGAATCGAAAAGAATTTATCCTTTTCATTTTCTGTCTCCATGACTTTAAGCTTTTTGAAGAGAATAAATAGAATCTCAACCTCCAATCAAAATTTAGAGCAAATGGCAATCCAGTGTCGCATAAACATGCATGATATATATTACGAATAATGTCAGAAATTAAGGGGAAAACAAGAATTCGGAAAGGGGAGAATCACTAGAAGCGTTCATGAACCCCGACTACCAAAAAAATTAACAACAAACTTCAATTGGATTCGAAAAAGATATATTTCTCTTTCTTTATGCAAATTCCTCCTTTTTGTATTTGTTTTGCTGTCATACCTATGACTTTTCCTTAACACGGACATTGGAGCCCACCATCGACTCCAAATAATACCATATGTTGGTATTTTTAATTTTCATTAAAGCCGAAAATCCAATCTTATCATCACAATTCAATACCTCACACCAACTATGGGCAATGACTCTTGCGAGGAGGACAAGATCGATCACCATCAGGATATGCAAGTCTTCTCTTTGCGCCAACAGTCGAAGTAATTGAAGAATTCTCAGAACCAGAGCTCGATTGGCTTGATGATAAATTTGGGAAAATCACAGAGTTGGGGGTATTGAAATTCACGAACCTGAATTTTCGCAGTAGATTATAACAGGAAATCATATCCTCCTGTTGATATGCATAATCAGATGAAAAAAAATCAATTAAAATCACTTCATTACTCACAATCTAACAAGAAACAGCAAAATTACACAACAAATGAGACTCACTTTCTCAAGGGACTCCCATGATGGAATAACATTCATCTTAATCTCCACATCTTTTTCCATTAATGCATAATCATACGAGGCTAAAACCGCGGCTGCTGCAATAATGGACGGCCGATATTCCCCCACATTAATTTCTGCGTCACATAACTATAAATTCGTAAGCAAGTTCACTAAATGCGAATTAAATCCGAATTCAAACTATCATTACGCGACAACTTACCTTTAATTACAGCCATGATCAATTCAACGGCTCTTTTTAACAGTTCTTCGCACCTTAATTCACCACAGAATTTCGCAGAGAAATAATCGAGATAAGCAAAAGGAGTAATTAAACTCATTTTCCATTTCAAAGTACTTAAAACCAACAACTCCATTTTCTTAATCGCATTCCCTTCAAAATTAAATTCATCTACATGATATTCGGATAATGCCGGAACTATACATTCCTCCATTTTTGCTGCCACTGATAAACAAGCAACTGACAATAATCCAATAGCCCACAACTTAGGATCCTGTTAATATCAATAAAATTCCAAAATCTCATTTAAATAAATATCTAATTCATAAACCAAAAAACAATTCAAATAAGAAAAAACTTACATCAATAGATCTTCTTGAAAAGAAGATGTACTTACATCAATAGATCTTCTTGAAAAGAAGATGTCTAAATAAATAATCGAAAGATAAGCTGTATGAAATTGAAATCCAAAAAATGCCCTTGTCTGCATAAAAACACCAGCATTAGACGAATAATCATACTATAAACTTATCAATCAGTCAAGATTAAACAAAAAACAGACCTCAAGAATCCATTTAGTGGCTTCCAAACGGGCGCATTTCAACCAGTTTCCTTCACTCTCAATTGAAAAACCATTTCCATCCGATTGAAAAATGCTCTCTCTTTGAATTAACAACTGTATATACTCATCATCAAACTCAGAAACAGAGCCCAAATCCTTGATACCGCGGTCATTCAAACAAGACTCGTTTTCTTCACACAAGAGATCAGACAATGAAAAAAGGTCTGATTTTTCCATTCCGAGAATTTTCTTAATTTCTGAGAAAATAATGGGCAACCCAGGAAAGAAAAATGAGTGACTTTTTACAGTAGAGAATAATTTATTTAATAGGCAAAATTTCTGTAATCTAGAGAGAGATTGATATCCAGTAAGGATGAAAGAGGAGCCATTGAAGTAGCGGTTTTTGTGCCGCCAAATTTAGCGGAGAGAATATAGAGCGCGTTTTTTAGCGGTTAATATACAGTATATCGAAGCAAAAATTGTTAACTGCTGTCAAGTTTATTATACATTTTTTAAGGAGAGCGGGGAGTGAAGGGTGCAGTAAGGTATAATGTGCATTAGTATTGCCTAAGTCACATTAGTCATGCAATATTAAGACTAGTGGCACCATCAACAAGCACTTCGATACTCTAACCAAATCGAGAATAAATTGAAAAGGAAATATAGGCCCCACTTTTCTAATTGGGTCTTTTGTCATGCTACTCGACCAGCTTATTAAAAGTTAATTATGTCGTTCTGACAAGATTATGTATATTTTGTTACTATTATCAGGTCACGTTTGTTACAAAGTACTAAGTCAAGACTAGTGGGACTATCAGCGAGCACTTCAAACACGGTAAATAATCGAGAAAAAGAATAAGGAAATGTAGGGCCCACTTTTTAAATTGTGTCGATTGTTGCACTGCTCATCCACCTCATTAAAAGTTGAATACAACAATATCTTATGCATTGGTGTTATCGAGTCACGTTTGTTATGCAATATTAAGACTTAATTAGTGGGACCATTAAAAAGCACTCCGAGATTACCGTCGAAATAAGAAAGAGAAGGCGGAAAGGAAATATAGGGGCCCACTCTACTACTTGTGTCTCCCTATTGTGCCGCTTGACCAACTCATAAAAAGTTAAATCCAGCATATATATTGTGCATCAGTACTATCGAGTCACGTTTGTTACGCAATGGTAATATATGATTTATCGAACTATTGAAAGCACTCTAGACTTCAATTGAATTGAGAAAAAGAAAGTGGAAAGGAACTATAGGGCCACTCTTTTAATTGGATATATTGTTGTGTTACTTACCAGCTTGTAAAAGGTTGAATCAAGCAGGAGTCACAAGCATGACGATAAACTCTAATTAATGAAGCCTAATCTTTTAAGTTCTTTTTCATGTAAATGGAGTCCTATAACTTTTTAAAAAATACAAATAAATCCCACTTAAAACAATTAAATACATATTAGCACATAGAAATTAGGGGGAAAAAGTGTCATATTTCACAGCCAAGCTCACCATTTTTCATTTCATTAAGTAATAAAGACTTAAGAGACTTGTTTCGCAAAAATAATAAAAACAAATTAAAGTAAGACCTTCTAAAGTTTTTAATATTAGACTAAATATATCTCTATATAATTGATAAAAAAAATATTTTACGTCTTTGTTTTTCAATTTTATCTACTATCGTCATCAACATGAATTTTAAAAGATTATAAATTATAATGAATTTGAACGGATTTCCACATAATTCATAATAATCTTTTAATGAAATTTCAAAATAGTTTGTTACGTGTATTTTAAACATGCAATACATCTAAATTTCATAAAATTCATTTATTGATGAGAGAATAATGTTACTTGCAATCGCTCACTGCAGCAGAATAATTACATGCCATGTGTGTGCCATATAGTGCGACTGCTGCAGTGAGCGACTGCAAGTAGCATTACTTTTAATGAAATCCTTATAAATTCACGAGTTATTGGGGGCATCTAAATTTTAAAATTTTTAATGAAATTCATTAAATCCATTAAAAATCTCAGTTGGTGATACCTAGATTTCAATGAATTTATATGGAATTATTAAAATCTCATTTGTGACATTTAAATTTATAGGGACTTTAAAATTTATTGAAATTTCAGTATTGTACACCCTATTTTAGTATGCATAGTTTTTTTCTCTTAAATATATGGATTGCATTAATTGAAAAATCAACCACTGCACCTTCTAAAGGTTTACTTGCCAGTTTTGGGACACCGATTATGCTTTTGTTTAAGTACCGATTTTGACCATTTATGAGGTGTGATTTTTAGAAGTATTCAATCCATAATTGAAAATTGGAAGTAATTTATGAAAATAAAATTAAATATATGCCAATATATAAAAAGAATAAGTATATTTAAACAATATGAAGTAAATGTGTACATCACTCTTTACAATTCAATATGGCATGAAGTCATGTTTGATAACAATTATTTTCAAACTATTTTTTCTACATAATCATTTTTAATCATACGGTCACACAATAAAATATTATGTACATAAACCCAAAAATTTTCTCTATTTTTTAACGACGCATTCTCCTAAAAATTACTATTCAAAACTCTATTTTTCCCAAATAATGATTGTCTAACGGGAGCTAAATTGTGTCAAGAATTGCTTAATAAAAATAAGTATATGTTGTATATCTCTGAGTCCTGAGATTTAGATAAGAGTACTAGCTTGCATTTTTATACATGGATTAATGTTCTCCAGTATGAGATTTTACCCTTCAAAGGTACACTCAAGATCGTAACTTATTTATAAACATCAATCTTGAAATCTACCTGTTCGATTTTATTTTAAACAAATTATCTAATATACGAAATTACACCGATTGAATAAATAGATTTCAATCCTATTTCTTCATATTTTGAACTCTTGGTGTCCAATTCCTGTATATTTATGTTTGGTCTCTTTGGTTCATCATGATTTGTGCTTAGCCGCCTTCTAGAACAGCACCAAAGTTTCGATTATGATTATTAGTCTTCTAGAATTATACCCAACAAATTCCACCCCTTTACAATGGGCTGCATTTTTTAACACTATATTCCTTGTTTTGTGGTCAACCACAAAAATACATAGAAATTGATAAAAAGATGTGCCTAATTTTATTCAACTCACTCGTACTAATAAATAGACTATTTAGTGAGATAGTTATTGTTAAGTGCTCTCCAAGGCAATAGACTATCTTTCGAGTTGCGTCTCAACGCCTTGTTAACATAACCTCCGAGGCTAGATAATTTGATGCAGGTCCGTCGTTGTCCTTATCCATTGTGATTTTTAGATTCTTCCTTAACGGCATGAGTTCCACTATTGCATCGGTAGAGAGCGACCCTCAACTGTTGTGTAAACAAAGATTCTAGTTTATGCAGCCACATGAGAATTGATTCATGTAACATTACCTATTGTGATGGCTGAGTGCATACATTCTTTAACCTACCTAGGACAACGTGCGAGATTGCGGAGCTATTGATGCCTAGGATGCAACAATGTGGTATGATGAAACTTGAGTAGTAAATCTTTGAAATGAGATCACGTATCAAGCATTCAGAGGACCTCCATTCATTTCTCTTTTCCATAAATACTCAGTGTTATCAACTAATTCAAGGGAGCTAAACACTTTGTTATTCTCACGAATATATTGCATTTATCTATAGTGGTCTTGGCATAAGGGAGCCACCAACCTAATGGAAGCGGTACCATCCGTTAACAAAATTGTTTAGTTCTTTTTGGGTTCGATAATTAACATTGAATTTATTGAATAGTGCTGAAAAACATGTCTCTAAAAGTAGATGTGACAATTGCACAAGTTTGTCATTTGTAGTACCACTAAATATTTCCTCAAGTACCAAAAGCTTTCTAGGAATCTTTAATAATACTTTAATGGTTAAAAATGAAATTTATTTTACATTTTTTCTATAATGAATACAGTTTAATTATCTGACCAACCAAATATGTGCAAAATAACAAAAATATAAATATTAACACTTGATGCCAATGCGATCTGTTGATTTAGTTCCCATAATCAGAGTTCGTGAGTTAGAAATGCCGATAATGACCTCGGTCGATTGAGACGTGCAGCAGGATGTAGTTTCAAGGATTTGATAGACAATCTACATAATAAAGGCTTGATCGAATCATTGAAAAATCTTTGGTAAATAGAAATCTTGCCAGCATTAATAGCCACCTCAGCCATACCCATTAAAGCGTCTATAAGTACAATTGTACAAAAATAAAGCTGAACAAACAAGGTTAAAGACATAGATTTTTTCCATGAAATGAAGTGGCAGATGTTGATTGCTAGTTATTTCTTTGAGTTTTTTAGCTGCCAATAAGAAAATACCAACTGTATCTGTATAAATCCCTGCCATTGAATTTGTTCATGTAGCAGAATGGATTGTACAAAGCACCCTCCTCCCCAATTATTGATTCATTTGAACATATCTACTCAAGAATTTATACATTCTTCCTCTCTGAAAACAATCTCCCTCTCTACATTTTTCTCTCTCGAAATGCTAACAGCACAAATTCTTCATAACATAAGGAACCCTTAAGGAGCTATGGTGTGCAGGGAGGATGCTTGTACCTGCACTGCATCGATAGAGACCAGAACAAACACTGCAAGAGTAGGAATTTTTTTTTCAAAAAATGAGGGAGGTGAAGTATTTATAGGAATAAAGGAAAGAATTTTTGTTACAACTTTCTATGACGTGAACTATTAAGCAGCTGCAGTACTCGGCCCAGCAAAACCTTGTAGAAGAGATCCGATCTACATTTCCAATAATTTCATGGGTCATTTCTATAATTTATTTTAAAAAGAAAGTACAAAGCACATCTGTCAACCGCAGCGTCAATTACTTGTAGCCTTGTAGGTGCCTTTTTTGAGAAGAAAAAGATCCCTTCTGCATAGGATTCGTCAAACCTTAAAAATCCACACCGCTTCTGGTACACACACCAACGCAGAGTAGAAGATGGAGTTATTTCCCTAAAATTGATTCTGGGTTCTCTTAATTATGGCTGGAAAGAGAAGAAAGAAATTTAAGTTGTAAGTTTTTTCAATTTTTCTCAAATAATTCAATTCAGAAGTTTCTGTCTGAATTTTCGTGTGGTGTTAATTTTCCGTAAAAACTGAAAATCTCGTTCATAATCTTGAATGAGGTTTAGGTTATTTTTTAATTTTGGTTTTAGTCAGATGAGATTTCATGCTGTAAATTAGTGTATACCCAAACAAAAGACTGGATTTTGTGAATGAAAGGAAAGTTTGATCACATTGGTCCCTTAATTATATTTCCCTTACAATTGATGCCGTCTTTAGCTTGGCAAGTTTTGAGGAATATTTTCCCATCAATTTGGACCTCAGCTAAATCTATAGAGAATGGGAGTCCTATTATAATGAATTTCTTATGACACCATTGCTGGCGTTGAATTTTGTGTGGCCGTGCTTGACGAGGTTTTGTGCCATTTGTGAACCAAAACAACGAGACATTTCAAAATCCTTTCATGTTCCAGAATGTATAGTACGAGATTAAGTTATTGACTTCAGAATTGTACAAACGCTAAGCCGTAATTTAGACGGACAATTACTCTTTCAACCAAACCATGTGTGTTCACATGAAGTTTTGAAATTCAACATTGTTATCAAATGCTCCCCATGTTTTCAAAGATGAATCTTCATGTTGGCTGCACACTGACATGGATCTCCCTGGAATTTTCATTTTAGTATTTAAGGGTTTTTTAATTAAAAATTTTTTGGAAGCAAGATTAGAGATGACAACGGGGCGGGTATGGAATTGGTCGACCATTTCCTCTCCCGTTCTGTCGGGTTTCCTCTCCCGTTCTGTCGGGTGTTTTGTCACCTTCCCTGGTCCCTATACCCGATTAAAGCAGGATGGGGCGAGATCAGGACGGAGCGGGGCAGGTCCCTGCCCCATTTATTGCACCGTTTACATTTTTTTGTTTTTTTTTGCTTTTATTTTTTTATGTCTTTAGTTAGTAATTTTTTTTTCTTTCCAATTTGTTAAGAACAACTCACGTTCTCTTTAAACATGATGATAAATATTTTATTTTTGTTTGACAAAAAATTTAAATTTGAAATTAACTTTAAACGAAACGGGTAGCGGGGCGGTGACTATGATTCCTGTACCCGCTTTGGGACAATGACTCTCGTCCCATACCCGCCATGTTTACCCGGTTAGGCGGATAATCCCCGTTCCATTCGGGGTGGGGCCCACACTTAGTTGAAATAATTTTTTTGCCATCCCTAAGCAAGATTTTGTACTGCATATTTGTTTGAAGTCTTGTGACTTGTAACTATTAACCATTTAAAAGAGATTCAGTTCTGGCTTGTGGCCTTCTTGTAAACATGTATAATTTGGCATTCCGATTCAGTTGGTGTTGTCTGTATATAATTAGTATAGATACTTGATGGAAATTATTCCTTCAAATTCTGTATAACCCAAATGCAAACTTGTATTTTTCGCGGATGATTCCAATTCTACTTTTACCTGTGATTGTCTTTACCAAGAATTCTATTTTTCCTAAACATATCCATTGCTTGAGTTCAATGTAATTGGCAATTTTGTTTGATTTAAATTGTCAATGCCGTGTTGTCTGTATATTATCAGTATGGATACTTGACGGAAATTATTCCTTCAAATTCTATATAACCCAAGTGCAAACTTGTATTTTTTTGTGGATGATTCCAATGCTGCTTTTACCTGTGATTGTCTACCGGGAATTCAATTTTTCAAAACATTTCCATTGCTCGAGGTCAATATAATTGGCGATTTTGTTTGATTTAAATTGTCAACGCCTCCATTTTTTTCTTTCATTTAGCTGGATTTTACCTCAATATAGTGAATGTAGATTAGCTGAAACAATCAAAGAAGGTACAAGAGCTTCAACTGGACAGTCAGATGAGCTTCCAACAGTGATTTTGGAACTGATAATCTCTCATTTAACCTTTAGAGAGAATATCTGTGCTTCCGCTGTTTGTAGACGATGGCACACTGTTCTGAATGCTGTTAGAAAGGTCAATAAACCTCCCTGGCTTATGTTTTTCCCAAAATCTGGTGACTTGTATAAATTCTTCAACCCTTGTCAGCGCAAAACTTATTGGCTTGAATTACCGAAGCTACATGGTTCTAAGCTTTGTTACACTAAGGATGGCTGGTTGCTGCTGTATAAGCCCAGAACTCAGCACGTTTTCTTTTATATTCTCCTTATACACAAGAACAGATCAAATTACCTAAAAAAGAATTGGGATTCCAAATTGTTGCTTTTTCTGCCTCTCCAACATCTCCTAGCTGTATTCTCTTTACAGTAAAGCATGTGAGCGCAACTCATATTACCATTAGCACTTGTCATCCTGGAGCAACTGAATGGACTACTGTTAATTACCAAAACCGTCTGCCATCGGTCAGCAGCCTGCTTTTCTGCCAATGGTCTTTTTTATTGTTTGAGTATTACAGGTTTGTTGGGGGTTTATAACCCTAATGAAAGTACTTGGGATGTTCATTCTGCTCCTCCAGCCAGATGTCCTAATGCTTTTTGTGTCAACAATTGGTGGAAAGGAAAATTTATTGCCGAGCATAACGGGGATATTTTTGTTATATACACTTGTTCTGATTTAAACCCAGTGGTATACAAGTTAGAGCAAACAAATGAAGTATGGACAGATACGGAAACTTTAGAAGGCTCGACACTGTTTGCAAGTATCTTGTCATCCCAAGCAAGGATGGATCTCAATGGAATGATGAGAAACAATGTTTATTTCCCTGAAGTTCTATATTATGGTAAACGATGTGTATCTTACTCTCTTGACAGTGGTATATATCATCCCCGAAATCAGTGCTATGATTGGGCAGAAAAAGATCCTTATGAGAGCATTTTGGATTGATGCCCCAGAAGATCTATCAATCTTTCTTTAAAAGGGACACAAACCGGTAATATCATATAGCAAATATGTCTGACTTTTATGTAGGTCTAAATTTTCTTGTTGCAGTTATATGGTTGACGGTCAGCAGTAATTGTTTTGGAAAATGTAGCTGTTTTTTACCATCTTGGTGTAGATTACTGTTGTCTACTTACTTTTAAAGATAGTGCAAGAACCTGTAGACATGTCTTATTACTTCGACTTGAAGGCTTATGCTATCATGTATCTTTAAAGATCTGATCTGATTATTGTTTCTGCCCGGGAGTTTATTCTCCGCATTTTGGTTTTGCTTACGTTAATGATTGTGTACATTAAGAGATAAATCTGTGTACTGTGAGTATGTCTCCTTGGAGGGATGCTAGGTATGACATGTAGAACTTCTTAGCTAATATAGCGAAGATTAACCCTGCTAGCACATAAATTTTGATCTTGTGAAAGTATACTGTATGGATCTTTTCCCCTCGATTTTGAATCTATC
Source organism: Fraxinus albicans (assembly GCA_903798335.1). Lineage (NCBI taxonomy): Eukaryota > Viridiplantae > Streptophyta > Magnoliopsida > Lamiales > Oleaceae > Fraxinus > Fraxinus albicans. The sequence continues at coordinate 11,643 of CAIGRM010245124.1, forward strand.
TATGAACTTTATTGAATAATTTGAAATTTTTAGTTAACTGTGCCATCTCACCATG
>CAIGRM010245130.1:0-18159 GCA_903798335.1 Fraxinus albicans
TGGAGGGGAAGATGTGGTTGAAATTATTAGGGTTTGATTGGGGTAAATTTTCTTTTATTGTATATAGATATAAAAATAAAAATAAAAAAATATTTTTAAATTATTAATTAAAACCTGATTTTTGCAATATAAAACTAGATTCGGGATTTATGAAAATGGTATTCTAAAACCAAGTCTAGGTGTAATTTCCTCTTTGAGATTTACCTACATTTTGTAAGCAAACTATTTGTAGAATCTATGAATTGATGGATAAATTTTACTTTTATGAATTGTAACCCCTCACTTCTACTCGGGCAATAGATCTTCACCAACTATTCAAACAAGATAAATTATTGTACAAACTTAGCATTTCTATACTGTCTTGCTGGACTCGTTCTAACCGGTAAATTTTATGAGCTTTTGTTATTAGTGAAGTATATGGAGCCAAGAATTGTGCTCCTTAATTTTATGTGAAAATATTTAAATTATTCTGTATTTAAACCTCAAATCAGTCCCAAAAAAAATAAAAATATGGGTTTGGTTAATTGTTTTACAACTTGGGTATATTTGCGAGGTCTAGAATTCTGATCGAATTTTGTTTCTCTTCGTGATTTTTTTTTTTTTGGTTACAAACAATTCGTGTTTCCCATCAGATAAAGTCATTTAGGATACAATATTAATAAAGAGAGGAATGTGGATTTTATACACACACACACACATATATATATTCCCCCCCTTCCGCCCTCCTCCAGTCCTCCGTCAATTCCATACGATCTAGCAACTACTAGAATCATTATGTGGTTATTCTTTTTGTTAATTTTTTAGAGTGAGTTAGGGGGAGGGATATACGTAAGGGCACCACGAAAGATCTCTATTAAAACTTTAGCACATCTAAAATACTCGACTTCAAGAGGTTCATCAAATGATCAAGTATTCACTGGATTTAAGTTATCACTATAATCATCATCAAATATTCACCTGTAAGTGTGTGTTCCTAACAAGTACATAAAAGAAAGTATGTGTTCCTAACAAGCATATAAAAGAAACAAGTGAAAGACATTCAACTTAATTGCAATCTGCACAGTTTCAAATCTCTGAAACGCACTCACCCATCGCTACAATCCCATTTGTCTCAAATCTTTACTATTGAACATCACCTCAAGCCTAATTAAAGGCCCATGTCTTTTGAGAAGTCAAAAAGAGCTTTTAAAACCCAAAAGTTGCTTTCAAACCCCTTTTGATTAATTTATAGAAGTGCTTATACTAGTTAGAAGAATTTTTAGAGGAAGCTGATCAAATGTGACTTTATCTAAAAGCTCATTCAGAAGAGAAAGTTCTTTCAGAAATTAGTTTTCAAATACTAATTAAGATAATTTCGTTGAGAAGCTCTTCTACAAAAAAACAAAAGCCAACCAAAAGGGTCCTAAGAATGTATTCAAACTCTTTTATATATGAACTTCTAAGCCCAGATGACGATGAACACGAAAGTTCATAACAGGTACAATCAATGTAGCTTTTTGGAGCATATAACATTGAATTATGTAGAGAAATAGACAGTAGATATTCACCATATCCTTTTCTTTCTTTTGGCACCAGCCAATACAGTAATGTGTCTGCACCCGACAAGAGGCAATGGCGTTTTTCAAAAGATTTATCATTACATGTATCAACATTCTCACAACTAATATCCCTACCCGCTCATAACTTACAAGAAAAACTAGATTATGTTGTGATGTTAGAGTTACTATGCTCGTACATGGAATCCAAATCTTATTGTTACAAATGCATAAATTTCAAAACTCAAACTCACCATACTTTCACCTAGTGTTGAAGTCTTCCAGAAATTACAAGATCAGTGCGAGTGCTGCTTATTTTTGCAAGTTGTACATTCGGCCTTTATTGATCAGTTTCCAAAGTGCTGTCTTAGCTTCCTCTAGTGTTTCAACAGAGTGCCCTTCTTCAAATGAAATCCTCTGGACGTTAAACTGCAGGCCACGAAAGGAAGTTAAGCTACGTTCTAAAAACAGTGGAAGAAGGGTAAAACAATGACATGGTTGCAAAAACCTGAGCGCCTTGACGGACACGAATATCAATTCCCTTGCCATCTATTGATATGAGAGCAGCATCATCTATCTCGGCTTCTTTGGACAAAAGCTCTTTTAAGGGCTTCGAAAATATCACATTAAGTTCCTATGAAAAGAGAGCCATAAAATTGACAACACAAATCAACATGGAATGAATGATATAACCAAGCTCGACAACAACTCCAGCAAAGATAAATTTTCACTAGCTGTATCTATCTAGTAAACATATTGTATCACAAGGTTGTAAACCAATAATTACAAGACAACAATGTGTGTCAATTGGTGATTGTGATGGCATAACACAAACCTTCAGATTGTGTTCTCCGCCATCAATAGCAATCTTGTCAGGTTGAATGGCCTCGTATTCTTTAACATCAATCCAAGCAACAGTTCCAAAGCCTCCAACGAAGAATATGTCACTGCCAGTAAGATAAGAATTCTGTTAAGTTCTTCACAGAGCTTATCCTGATGAATATCTCATCGAAATGCAAATAATTTAAGGTCGTTCATTGGCCTTCCAATACTTTTGCTGCATACAATCGCACTACCAACAGATTGCTGCATAATGTATGTGGATGTTAGAAATTTAATCACAACTCTGATCTTTTCCATCTCTTTAACATCTAGTGCAAACCCAAAATATAATTAAAAGTCCTACTAAATATATGATATTTTGGGTTGTTCACAACCATTAACCTGTGAAGAGCACTCTTAAGAGACAAATGACTGAGTCAAGGTATATATAAAGACATTATAATGCGGGAAGGAAAAAAGAAAAAAGAACAACAACAACAACAACTAAACAAAGAAAACTAATTACAAGGAAGATCAGGAGAAAAGCTGGATTTCTGCAGCTGTTAGTTTCAGTTGGGACAACCGAACAAGGATAGCTTTTTCGATTCATGGGTGCATTTTTAAACTATATGAATTCACGGTATCCAAACATTATTTCAGAATTCCAAAGCATATGAATTCACAATATCTTTTTTATAAAGGCTAGGAGTCTGTACTTTTTAATCATTCTGAAATAAAGAGAATTATTCTCTTTTATCTTGTTTTTCAGCACAAAGATATTTCCATGCCATCATATGCCTCATACTAGGAAGAGGATGCAGGAGATTTCAGATTATTTTGGGGGTACTAAAGTAGGAGTATCAGTTTTGTGGATTCATGGCTGGATAATGCTCAATCCAATTCTAATTTTGTACCAAACATTACTGCTAAGCCTTGGACACTTGGCATTCCTAAAAAAAAAAATTTCATTGCTCGTCTTATCTGGAAGCTCCAAACAAGATTAATGTCATGATATAGTGACGTGTGAAATTTAAGGGGTTGAACAATCAAAAAGCGTTAAGCTAAATTAGATCTCAAATAGATCTTCAGAATAGGAGCCTGTTTGTTTCCGATTAAAATCCAATTAAAATTGAAAATATAGCCGTTATTGGGTCTCACTCGTCTAATAAAAGTCAACAATAATGGCTAGTTTTTCAATTTTAATCCGATTTTAATTTCTACCGAACACTCCCTAGGTAAGATTAGGATACAGGGTAAAGAACAAAATGCATTAGATAGAAGCAGTCCAAATCTTACAACTGACCATAGATGAGGTAACAGAAAGATCGAAATCCTGAAATTGACCAATCTACAATGAAACAGACCAGGGCATCATAAAATTTGAGAATATGATGGAAAGTTTCATCATAGATAATTTTTGAAGTGATTTAAAAAGTTAATTGTGCAAATATAAAAAAACTGCGAACATGAAGCTGAAAACTATTTATGAAGTCAAACCATAGTATACAAAAGAGTTAACCTTATGTTCTGCATCCTAAAGTAGTAGAAGTTTCCCCACTTATGAGAAGGTCCTTGCTGATGCTTTGCTATGTACTGCTTATGAGCCCATTCCTGGCAATCCAATGAAATATAATCATCATCGTTAGAAGTACTTTAAATTTATTATCTGCTCTCGCAAGTGAAATAGTGACAACAATTTAATGTCAGTAGATCAATATCGCAATACATGTGAGAATTCTGACTACAGTATTAATTGTCAACAAAATTCATATCTGTAAATGTTCGGCACGTGGAAGCTAATAAATATTTATTATTTAAGAATTCCTAAGTTCAATGAATTTGAATTTCTTATCCAAGGATTTTTCCATCACAACAATTAAAAGCTTTTCATTTTCAAATCCGTGAATGCAGGTAGAACAACAGTTAATGACTCTTCTAGAGATAATTCTTAATTACATTATATCAGTTGAAGAAGGCAGTATAACCTGCTGGTCTTCAGGAAGGGGGAATACATCACCAAAGATTGTTACTCTTGCATTTGATAAGCCACTCCATCCAGGAATCTAAATAAATTTGCTGATAAATGTGACTACAGGTGAAGAAAGGCAAAATAAGACAGTGAATGTAAAGGGTGAAGTACTAACCTGCACTACTAGTGTGCATCTTGGATCAGCTAACAAATTTCTCGTGTGTATAGCCAGGGGTGAAAATGAAAATATTGGATCTGCAGAACATTAAGGAATTAATCCCTCAGCGCTGGATTGATGGCTTATTTAATTTGGCATAAAATATGGAGGTAGAGGTAGCCATGTGATGTAATTTTCAAGATTTTTATTTTTATCCCCCAAAATGAAACAAAGAGAAACAGAGACTTTCTACTTGGAATGTGGATTAAGCACAAAGGTGGATTATTCTTGTAATGACCCAAAACTTACCCTTTGAGTCGTTAAATATATATCATAAAAATAGAACTTTCATAAAAGATAATTATCCTCAAAGTTCCAATAATTAAAAATAAAAAACTTTCTTAATCATAAAATTTATTTTTTTAAAAAATTCATAAATTATCTCCTATTTATTATACCACTAGTGGCAAGTTTCAAACTCCAATGTCTCCAACCTCAATTACCTAAAAGGAGGAAAATCATAAATAATGAGATAAAATCTCAATAAGTGAACCACATAAATTATAATTCATATTTAAAATTTAGGAATTCTTAACGTACAAAGGGAGATATGGGGATTAAAAACCGAACTTAGGTGGCCATAATCCCCGTACATAATCATAACATACATAGGGAGAAGCAGGAATTAAGAGCCGAACTTCGTGGCTATAATTCCCGTGCGTAACATTACTAAACTACAGTCCTTTGAACTTAACCATATAGGACCCATATCATCTTTATAAATCGAATTCCGTATTTTAAAGTATGAAAAATGATCTAGCATACAACATCTGACTACATTTACCTCGTAAATTTGAAGATGATTTTATAAAACACGTATGAAAGAACTTGATCTCAAATAATTGTTTATGAACTGTGTGTAGTGTGGGACAATCATAGTTATACACACATATAGATGTACGTAATTATGATAATCATATAATTTAAATTTATCAACCATAATTACATATAATTATACATACATTGATGCAAGTGATTATAGTAATATTATAATTTAACTCAATCAACCATAATTATATATAATTATACATATACAGACGTACGTAATGTAGTAATCATACAATTAAATCAATCGATCATAATTATATATAATTATATCTATATCATTCAAGCATATTTGATAGTTTACTTATTTAGGAAGGAAGGAAATTTACTTAATTTTCATAATCAATCATAATCACATATAATTATATAGATATATAGATGCACGTAATTATAATAATCATAAAATTTAAATCAATCAGTCATAATTATATATAATATATACATATATAGACACGCGTAATTATAATAAGCACATAATTTAAATCAATTAATCATGATTGCATATAATTATATACATACATAGACATACGTAATTATAGTAATATTATAATTTAAGTCAATCAATCATAATTATATATAATTATACATATATAAACATGCGTAATTATAGTAATATTATAATTTAACTTAATCATATATATAAATATTCATATCATATATATAGTTCAGGAAATTGTACTTGTAGTCCCTCAACTATTGGTCGATACGCAATTTTATTCCCTAACTTTCATCATCTTGCACTAAGGTCCTAATTTTCATAATGAACGACTATAAAATATTTTGAAGTATTATAATTCTCCTGAGGGTAGTACGGGGAAAGAATAACAGAAGGACGTGTTTGTAGACAAAGTGTTTTTAATTTAAATGTCACCAAAACAGAAATGTAGCACTCAAGTTGGGACAATTTGAGTGTTCCAGAGAGCTAGACTAAGGAGGATGTCAAAATGACACGTGGACGAAGATATGATGGGTGGCTTTCAGCAGTGTACGTGTTATCTCAAAGCATTTATAATAAAAGCTACATCAAGAACATCTACATTTTGATAACTATGTGCTTTTTATCTAAAGCTGAAGATCAAAAAACAGTTCTATGTTGGTCTGCCAGTTATTGGGGATTGAAATTAGACTTGAAAGGACTGCACTCAATATGATTCCCTAATTTTAATCAAAATCCAAATTCATTACAAAACAAAGAGTAAAGGAAGTCAATAACTTGTACACGTAATTGAACTGATTTATCTTTACAAAACATAAGAGTAGAAGAGCATTTCCTGACGCATGAGTATACCAATTAGACTATGAACAAGACATGGAACAAGAAAGAAATGGACCAAAGAGAATAATTGAGGGAAATAGGAAATCAATATTTATACCTATAATCAAGGGCTTCTATTACAATGAATAAGTCATCTATATATATAGGGCAATTAATTTAAAATCAAAAGAATTTCTAATAAGCTATACTTTATCAAATTAATCTAATCTAATTCAAACAAATATACTTTGAATAAAATTATGTTTTCAAATCAAAGGAAAATACTAAATTGACGTAGGAATGTTCTAATTTGACAATGGACAAGATATGGAACGAGAAAGAAAGGGGTACAAGCAGAAGAAGAATTAGGGCAAGAGAAAATTATATTTATCATATATTCAACGATGTCTATTACATTGAGTAAGCTTATATAGAGAAACTAATCTAAAATCAAAAAAGTTTCTAATAAGCAATAAATTATCGAACAATTAAAACTAATGTAATCTAATAAGCAATAAATTTATCGAATTATTAAAACTAATGTAATCTCATTAAAACAAATATACTTTGAATAAAACTCTATTTGAAAATCCTAATGAACTTGTAACTTTATCTCCACCAATTCCATTCTACCAGTTTACATAACAAACCCACATGTCACTAGTTACTAAATGGCTTAAATAAGTATCCTTCTCTATCCATGTGGACAGTTACATAACACGTCCACGAGTCAATGAGTTACAAAAGGGCTTGAATATGCATACTTCTCTAGTCATACTAAATGATGACTTGTGATCAAGGCCAAACACAATGCAAATGGAATGTTCACTTCCCCTGGGTGAAACACCCAAAGAACGATAACCATTTGATTAGCATTGTCATGAAGCTCAAGAAGAAAACAAACGACAAAATCATATAAACAACAGAAAACTTACGTCCCAGGGGATCAGGAGCGAAATCTACGAGTGAACCAAATGGATAACCTTCCCGACGATGATGCATCAGGGACATCACAGTGCATAAGTGAGCGAACCTAGCCTTCAATTATTGGTTGCCGTGGGGAAATAAACATATCAGGTGCCCCACTCTTAACAAGTTGCTACGGAGGAGTATTAATTAAGAACAACAAAATATATAAAAGAGTAAGAAGCTTTTGCCTGTTCCATTAAATTCCTTACTGCTAAGGCTGGTCTAGGTAAGCCGTGAGCAGAAGTTGCACTTTGGACTCCGCCAGATATTGGTGTTCTAAAAAGCCCTGCCCTTGTACCTCCTCCCCCTGACATACTTCCATGTGAGAGCACAAGAGGAGGTGTTGCCACACTTGCCGTCGCATCCTTATTTTTTTCAGTACTCTGTTTGAAATCTGAATTACCCTTCAAAATACCAGAGAGGTAATCCCAACAAAGACAAAGTAGCCATTTGAAATATACATTCACAGATTACATCATGGAAAGAGAAACAATGTATCGTGCTTTGGATAGCACGCAAAAGTGCAAAGATCACAAGGAAGCCAAATTGCATACCTACGGCAATTACAAAGCTTATGAACTCCCATCGTCAAATATGTCTATTTATATCACCTTTTGTCCATGCTAACACTTCAATTCGATATAGCAGGCATCGTAATTGTAAAATTTGAGTACACGTGAAATGTATTTGTCGAATAATATAAACATGTATGGCAATAGAAAGTCATACTACACTAGTAAGTAGAAATTAACTGCAATAATCTACATAATCTTGTTGATTACGACAAAGATAAAACACAGGATCCAAAAAGAAACAATATTTACTAGTCACTTATAGTTTTACTCAAACTCCAATGTAGCATTTCTTTTCAACAAAATTTTCGCAATCGAAAAAAAAAAATACATTGAGTGATAGTAATTTTACCTGAGATAAAGACAAACTTTCTTCAGTAACTAAACGGAATCCACTGTTATCATTCTCCATTATGCTCTCCTCTTCACCATTGCCGTCGTCCGATATTTCACTCCCAACAGCAAAAATTCGAAACCCACAACTTAAATTTGCCGATTTCGGCAAATTCAAGTTCATTCTCAGAGACCTAGAGTTCTTGCTTGTTGTTTTGATACATTGAATTTCAGGTGAACTTTCAGAGAACTTCAGAATTTGCACAGTGGTGTTCAAAAGTGCTTCCATCGATGAAGTTACAGATAGAGAAGCCATTTGTATGTAATGTATATGAAAGCTTGAACCTAACTACGTAGAGAAGATCATCATACAGGGAGGAAAATAAGAAAAGGAGGACTTTGAGGGAACTTTACAGTCCCGCTTGGCGGTGGCGGGCTTGTCCTTGAAACGGTTTTCGAGAGGAAGGAAAAGTTGGGAGAGGAGAAAAATGTGTTAATTCACTGCACTGTGCATTTACTCCCACCCATTTTGAAGAAGAATTTGATTCGGAACAGTGATTGATCGAAAAATGTGTGGTTAAAAAATATAGAGAATTTTTGAATTTATGTATAATATTATTTTATTGATAAAATATGTGGTTGGAATGAAGAATGAGAATGAGAAAAAAATGAATGTCAAAGAAGTCTTTACTGTCATTAGTACTCCTTTTGGTAAATTTATAAATGGTTTGTAAATAGAATAGTAATTGGTCCCTAGAATTATGTTAAAGTGTGCATTTTATGGATTACATTTTGGTGCACATTGTGTAGAAATTCCAAAAAGTTAGGCAAAAAACTGTGTTTTTTAAATTGTCAAATCATGCGTTGACACGTGACACAATATCAAAAATAATGTAAAGATGTACATGTAGCATAATAGTTGGTTCCTATGAAATAATTGAATAATAATAAATTACTATGCTATATGTGGAAATTATATTTGCTTTTGATTGAATTTATAAATTAATATCTAAACAAGGCTGAATTTTAATTTATTTTAGATTCATCACTAAACTTTATAATGCGTGTTACGTTAGTCTGACTTACCCAATTAGTAAATATTTTAGGAAAAGTTACATTTAAGATACCAAACATTTCATTTAGTTGTAGACTTGATCCAAACTTTTTATTTGTGCTATCGGAGGTACCAAATCTTTAAAGTCGCAAGTCCATTCCAAATGACGGTTTCCGTTCGTTTGACGACCAAAATCGTCAGTTGACTCCAAAAATGAAAAAAACTAATAATTTTTTCCCAAATAGACAACGACAATATGAGCATTACAACTTTCCCCTTCTATTATTGCACTTCACTGTTCATTTTCCCTCCATTTTCATTATTATTAATATCATTCTCTCTCACACAGTTAGTCGGTGCGCGAATAGAGATGAATGTATGCAGACATAGTTCCCCAGTGCTGATGAAAATCTTGTGGACGAGCCTGAACCCAGGAAGAAAATTTCTCACTTGTCCTCGAAGCTAAGATTGGGGTGGATATACATTTTTGTGTGGTGTAACCCTTCTATGTGTGAGAGAGATCTAGGGAGTCAATTTCAAGTCTATTACGGGTTAGGAGAGAAATGGAAGCTGAAATCAACACCTTTTAAGCAACAAGACCAAATGTGTTGAAGACTTGGCTATTTAGCTTTGCGTGTTGAGTGTTTGTAAAATGGGTTTGTACCTAGGTATGGAGAATGAGTTTGTGGGTCAGGCATTTTTAGCTTCACTAATTTAAGTTTAGGGTTTTGGCGTGGGTGGTTTTGTGTTATTTGTTGTGAAATGTAGATGTAAAATGAGAGTATTGTACTTTTTTCCTAAAATGTATTATTGTTGGTACTAGCTTTCACATTTCTATTTATGCCCTTTGTTTAATGAGAAATTAAATATTAGATTACACTCCAAACGTTTTGTAGACTGTGCGGAAAAGATACCAAACCTTTCTATTAATCATAGCATAGGTACCAAATCTTTTGTAATAGTTGCAGTGACAGTACCAAACATTTGGTAATTGTTGCATGAATACTACCAAACATTTGGTAAGATATGCTAAAAAAGTATAAAAAATTCATATATAATTCCTAATCACCTGCACCTCAATTTTGATTAATACAATTTGAAAATTTAATGAAAACACAATATAATGTAAGGAATTCAACTTCAACAGCCCTGAACAACATATGTGATTATTCCATTCGCAATTCCAAGTCACTTTACAAAATCACAACATTTGCTGCATGTGTTTTCAGTCTATATTACAAAAAACACAACATTTGCAAAATAATTCAAGTTTACTTTATAAAATCACATTATTTACAAAATAAGTTCACTTTCCAATAAAACTATAAAGGATAAATCACATCATGTTCAAGATTTGGATCCTTGATTCTTGGACTTCTTCATCTGTGACTCTGAAGTTATTGCTGAAGGTGTTTTTCTCTTCCCCTTTGATGATCTTGACTGTATATCTTATTGAGACTCCGGTTGCATGCTTGGTTTTTTTTTACTATGAACTAGCTTCACTAGGCAATAGTCTCTTGCATATTCTTTTGTTATGTACATATCCCCCACATCGTTTACATGTCATCTTTATGCTAGTCCTTCCCATCTTAATTTTTGTAGGTGGCTCAGCCTGTGACATCTTTCTCATTTTTTTGGGTATGCCTGCCTGTTTTTTCTTCTATGGTTGATTCAAATGGTGCTTTCTAAACTCTGGTCATAGCTCAGGTCCTAACATTGGTTAGATCACTGGAAAGTAACACATGATTTTCATTACTTTTAGCCCAAATGCATGATCTCATATCTTTGCTGATTTCATTTTTGAACTCATTCTTATCAGTTGCTGATGTTTAATTTTCTGCAACATTGAGATGATAGGCTTTTTCCCTGGCAACAACAATGAAAGAATTGAATGCCTCGCATAAGTTATCCAAAAACCTATCACACTTGGAATGCTCTTCAAAGTGTGATATGCTCTATTGGAATGTGGTTTTTCATTGAACCACTAGTAAGCTTCTTCATTAGGGTGTGTTTGAGCCACATTATTTTAGAAAAATGTATTTTGGAATAGTAAATTGATGAAAAATGTGTAGTTAAAAAAAAAAAAATTATTGATGTGATGGAAAATATTGTTTTGTTGAAAAATGTGTAGTTGAAAATGAGTAGAAGAATTAGAATGAAAATTTTAATGTAACTCAATCAGTGAATATCTTTCAACTCATTCATTGCACTCCTCTACTCTGGCACAGTTGTAGTTCTTAAGGGTCGAGCCTTTGTGTACCAAGGTGAAATTGTTGTATAAATATCTAACACAACACCTGTGTTTAGTCCCTTCACAAAATTGATTTATAGAATCCACCAAACTCTTTTGTTTATTAGAAATGAATGTTCAAGTTATAGAGTTATACATCTCTATGTCATTAACCAACAACTTTATGAATCATTGCCCTTTTTTTTTATTCTTAGCATATACAACTACCCATGCTATAAGAAACATAAAGTTCTCACCATTAATGCCTCTAGCTGTCGCAACTATCCACCTTATGCAGACTTTATGAAGCAACCATCCAACCCAACTACTGGTGTGTAACCAGCATTAAAACCTTTATTACAAGTCTCTAAACATATATACAGTCTCTTAAAAGTAAGATCGAACCTTCAATTTGCATTGTACTATCAGGATTTGTTCTCTTTAGTTCCTCTCCATAATCCCATAAAATTTTGTACTGCTCAACTACAATCTCATGCACCTCTTCTGCACATTTAGATCTTGTCTTGTAGAACTAATGCTTTGAAATCTCATGAATGCAATCTTCTTTCATAGTTTCCACAAAACTGCTCATTGGCATTTTGGGATTAGACCTAAACTTTCTTATGTATTTTTTTGCTAGATAACCTGCATTAACCCCTTTTATTTGCCACACCGTAGGAAATGTTAGTCCATCTCTGAATGTGTTAATTCTTAAACTCTTGTCTGATTGTGGTATGCATACAAAATCCATTGGCAGTTATCTTAGCATCTAACTCTCAACTGTGTCCTCATATTTTTCACATGTCTAAGTTGCCTGGAATTTTTAATTGAGTACTGAACTACTGCAGATTTTAGAGTCTTGACATTGTCAAATTTCATCACTGTAAGAAATGAACAAAGCAAGTTGTCAATTACGTTTTGAAATAAGTAACTAATTATGTATTACAAATGCATTCCATAACTTGGACTTTGCATCATCCATATCAGTTGCAGGGTTAAACAAACACCTATTCATCCTTTCGCAGATGATCCTTCAGCCTCATTGTCACTGGATAAGTACTTAAGCTCATTTGAGTCTTCATAATTTTTCCAATTTCTTCTTGAAGAACTGTCTCACCTTTCTGCTCACCCTTTATACTATTAATACCAATAACAAAACTTTCACTCAACCTGAAGTCTGTGTTTTCATCATTTTCATCCATGTGTATATTTTCTTCCTGCTCATACTCTGAGTCATTGAATTCCTTCAAAAAAAAAAAAATAAAACCTCTTCATATTCATCATCTTGCTCAGGATCTATGAAATCTACTTGCACATTATCTACATGGTCTTCTTGCTCGACATAATGATCTCTATCAATCTCAATATGTGGTTTAGTTTCACCCCTCGGTAGTATTTATATACGCAGTGAAGTTAGCCTCAAATTGCTATAGTTTACCATGTTGCACCTTAGATTCACCATCATGAACCTCTGGTTCACCATGTTGCACAACAGGTTCACCAACATGCACCTCAATATGTGGTTCACCTTGCTGCACATTATTTTTACCAGACTACATCTCCGATTCAGTATGTTGCACACCAGTTTTACCAGGTTGCATCTCAGTCTCATGAATCTTTGATTATACCTCATGTAAGTTAGCTTCAAAACCACCATCAAAATCCATCCCAACCACTGGTTCAGCCTCAATTAAATCAACATCTTTTTCCCAATTTGTGCATCTATTTTACCAACATCAGTTTTACCATGATCAGTTTCTATTATATGCACTACAGCATCTTCAACATCATCATACGCTTCAACACCCATCTTAGTTTTCCTATCATCTTGTGCATCATCTCCTCCAAACATGACCTATTCCTCATCTGCTTCCATGTCATCTACTTCATCAACTATGTACAAGTCATCACCTTCTAATAAATCGTCATAAATCTCAATAGCATAGTATGGTTACTTCTCATCCACTGGTTCATCTTGTACCCCAAACTTTTGAACATTGACCAACTCCCCCACCAATCTCACAATCAACCACGGAAACATCTTTATGCTCTATTTCATCCCATAGCAACTCCAAAGCCTCAACTACATGCAAGCAATACAATTCAACCATCCTATTTTCACCTAGTAACTTCACTACAATCATGAAATTTGAATCTTTAACTAACCAGAATGATACTTCACTCAATCTCTTCTTCTCTATATTGTACATATATCTAATTCTATCAGAGTATCCCCAGCAGTCTCACAATCAACCACGAAAACATCCTTATGCTCTATTTCATCCCATAGCAACTCCAAAGCCTCAACTAAATGCAAGCAATACAATTCAACCATCCTATTTTCACCAAGTAACTTCACTACATTCATGAAATTTTAATTTTTAACCAACCAGAATGATGCCTCACACAATCTCTTCTTCTCTATATTGTATAGATATCTGATTCTATCAGAATATCCCAACATTTTCACGGGTACAGAAGAAATCAGGGTCGACATAGTCTAGATTACTTATTTTACCATGCTCGTACACAAAATTTATCATCTTTCCAAATAAAATTCAACCATGATGTAGGCGTATACTAAAATATTTTGTATTTTTCCTGAACAAAAAAAATCAAGCTCTTTTAAGTTCGAGCAATGTACATGTACAAAACAAGCTATTACACAGCATATTAAGTCACAATTCATCAAATCACTCAACATTTTCACATTTCCCACTACATGAAGATAATCTATACGCACGACTTGTAATCACAATATTTCGTATCGTAAATGGGATAAAAAATGGAGCACACTATTCATACACATGTTTGGAAAAAAGAGCCTCGAATATGGGCTGCAATATCTGATGGATGATTATCTTCTTCTTCATACATTTCATTTTCATCTTTGTAGGTTTTTGCAGGTTCCAATTAAATGAAGTGTAACTGACATTTTTTGATTTTGAAGGGAAAGTGTATAATGCACAGATTTCCCTTGCCTATTTGAGGAAAATTAGTAATTTTTTTCATTTCTGGGGTCAACTAATAATTTCGGTGGTCAAACAGATGGAACTGTCATTTTGGATTTGACATGCGATTTTTTATAGGTTTTGGCACTTCTGGTGTCACAAATGAAAAGTTCGGGTCAAGTCTATGACTAAATAAAATGTTTGGTACATTAGCTGCAATTTTCCCAATATTCTATTGCCTAAAAGAAAATTGGCATAGATGGACACTTTGAACAAACTCTATACAAATCAAATCAAAAGCATCTTCAATGTAACCATAAATTATTAAAATATATTTTGCCACATAACTAAAATAAATATTGCCAAACGTTTGGCACCCATTCTTTTGAAGAATGAGTTTTTGAATAGTGATTGATGTAAAGAATGTGTGGTTAACAAGTAAGAAGAATTTTTGGGTTTGTGTAATATTATTTTATTTGGAGAATGTGTGGTTAGAAATGAGTACTGTAAAAAAATGAGAATGAGATAAAAAATGAGTGTCAAACGGGAGCCTAATTTTTAAAAATACTTTGACATTTCAAAAGTAATTTTCAAGGAAGCAACCTTTAAATTGCTTATTTGAATTGGTCCCCACTCTAAACTACCCAGAGGATTAACATTTACTATATTGTCGGTCGTGCGTTTTTTCTATAATGTTCTTATGAAAGACAAAACAGACTGCACTTTGCCAGATAAAAACGCATTTCAATAAAGAATTATATATCCTTTATAACTTTTTATTTTCCAGGACAAACCGAATTATCGAATAAAATACAAATTCGCCTGAAATTATCACTTTTAATTCTATATATATAATCAAATAATTGATTAAAAAAGTGAAAATGCAGGAAAAAAGTGGATTTACCGGCGGACAGTTATCGGAGCTGCGTTTACAGATTTCCGTACAAATCATAAGGGGCCCACAATGAGTCGATTGGACACGGCTGCTTGGAGTCGAGCCGAAGCCACGGCTTGCCGCTGCCGCTCCAGTGGAGGAGACTAACCGGACCGGGGTGGATGTCCCGGCAGCTTCCCTTCACATTATCGCCGCCTAAGCCGTGCTGATTCCACTGGTGTTCGATCGGCGCGACATGTCCAGCGAACACCAGGAGAAACGGCGGCAGAGAGCCGAGCTCGTAGATCTTGCTAGGACTAGTCTTCTGTATCTCCATCCACCGCTCAATTCGCCGCGTGTACCCTAACCGCCGCCATTTGACCAGATCTATCACCATCACTCCGGTGTTGAAATAGCAAGGGTTTCTGCCGGAAAATACGCCGGGAAATTGCTGGTCCGACCAGAAGTACTCAGTGAAGTATTTGGTGAAATTTGCGTGACAATATTCGGGTGCTCCAATGGTCTTCTTCCCCAAGCTTGTATTCCAAAGCTTCCAAATATCATCAACCAGTACCAGATCCGTATCCAAGTAAATCACCCTTCTGACGCATGGCTCCAAAAGATCTCCCAAGTAATTTCTAGCATAATTCAGCGGTTGTTCAAGAGCTAGCCGTACTGAAGTTGAGATCAGGCTCCGGACCCGTTCCGGATCGAAGAAATAGACTTTAAACTTCAATTCTGGGAAAGTGGATCGGACTAGGGTTTCGAGTCCGGGTTCAGAAACTAGGAAGTGGAAGAACACACTCTGTGGGCACTTGGAATGCTGAAGAATCGAATGAACGGCAGCTATCGAACCGCGTAAATAGTCAATATCAAGAGTAATGGCGACATGGACAAGAGAGGGATCGCACGAACCGGATTTCCCCAATTTTAATGAGCGGCATTCGACGGCATTGTGGAATACATCTGCTTTTCTGAAAGAGAATCTGTTCAGAGAGTCTGAGGATTCTGTCGGAGCGCTTAATCGCGGATAAAAATCGGTTTGAGAGGATTTAATCGCTTCCGCCGGAGTGAATAACTGACGAAATGGGGAAAGTGCAATCATCATCATCGCTGCAGAGAAAAACCCAGACAATCTCGGAATCCCCGGCATTTTTCCTCCGTATAAGAATCTCTGATTATGCTTTCTTCTCCTCAATTTGAAATCGAAACAGTTCGAGGAAATCGAAGAGATTACGAACGCTAGGGTTCCTCTTAGGTCCGCCGGAGTGAATTGCAAGATTTTCACTGAAAAATCCCAATCCCAATAACAGACAGGACCTTTCCTTCTACTCTCTAATGGGATTCCATCAGAGAGAAGGGTAGGAAAAAAGGAAAAAAGAATCAATCCATAAACACAATGAAATGGAGACGGAGAAAAGAATCGGCGGGCGGGTGGGTTGAAATTTTTGGGAGGCGCAAACGTCAGTCACATTCTCTCTCTCTCTCTGTCTCCTGGTTTTTTTGTCTCGTCTCGCTCTTGGAATGGTGAAGAAACAAGCAGAGAGCCAACACAGAGGAGGAAGATAGAGAGAGTTTTGGCCCTTCTGGGAGTGGATTTTTGCTTTTTGTTTAATGTGTTATTTTGTTGGAGCAATCGGAAAAACCAAGCATCCTAAATTTGAATATTTAAGGAATATTGTACTGTTGGTCCTCAATTTATTGTCTTGGACTTAAATTAGTATATAACCTCGGAAAACTATTTCTTCAATTATGGTACGTGTACATAATGGTTTGTATACACATGAGATGTTGAGATATAATTATGTAAAAATTTCTTCAACCAAATAAAAAAAAATTCTTTCTTTTTAACACCATATATGTATGTACACCATTATGTAATTCCATTATATATAAGTAGCATTATTTTAATTTCTTAATCTTTTATTTAGTTTCACAATTCCTAACAATTTGTCAAATAACATATGCCCCGTTTGGTTCAGGTAAAAAATTATATTAAAATTTAAGTCAAAATCAATTATTAATTTTAACAACATATATTGTGAGACCCACAATTTTTCAACAATACGTTTAGCCCCAGTTTAGTATTGTTTAAAATTTAAATAAAACTCACCAATTAATTTTAACCACATATTTCATAGGACACACAATTTTTTAACTACAGTTCGTCATTTTTTTAAAATTAAAATTTACTTAAAAAAATATTTTAATCCCTCGCCAAACATGGGTTTAATCAATTTTTATCAAAATTTATTAAAGGGGAAATTAGGCTCACATCTCTAAAAAAGAAACCAATTAGATTAATGTACTTAACGTAGATTTAAACCTCTAATCACCGTAATTTATACGTCCCAAAATCCACCCATTCAATTACACACACACACACAAGACCCGGCTTCGCTCACGATTTTTTCAAATTTTTCATCAACATCATCCAATTTTTCTCCAAATTTCGACAGGCTTTGAAAATTAATTATATTCCAACATCATTCATCAACGAATTCACACTTTCATCCATAAAAATTTCAAGAAATCAAAGGTAAATTGGCTCAA
>CAIGRM010245137.1:0-19316 GCA_903798335.1 Fraxinus albicans
TAATTTATTTAATTAATTTGCTAATTTGTATAGAAAAAAATAAAATAATTTAATTAATTCAATATAAAAAATAAAAAAATTATTTAGTTTCGGTTCTTATTCGATTCTTCGATTCTTGGTCTAGACCCGAGACCCGACCCAAACCCATCGGTTCTCGATTCGGATACCCGTTCGGGTATTTAATTTATGAAGAACCGCTCGGTTCGTTCGGGTTCGGTTCGGTCCGGTTTGGTTCGGGACTTTTGGACACCCCTAACCAAATATTCTTACAAAATTTCTAGGGAACCGTATGAGAAAGAGCAACAAGTACATGAACTAGAAAGTCATAAAGATTACATAAATTGGAACATAGGTAGTCTTACAATTGTTTACGAATCAAACTTTCCTCAAGTACATCAACTACATTGAGGTGCTATATTTGATCATTCGGAGCATTCCATCGTTCATACCTAATTGTGGCTCAAATTGTCGAGACTTATTTTTTCCTGTCATAAGCCTATGTCTCCTTGATAGTAGTATGGAAAAGCATGACCTAAAACACACAAAAATTAATAAGTGCACATGACATTATGAAATTGAATTACTTAGTTTTAGTAATTGTCTTTACCTTGAGAATTGAATATAAAGTTAGTTGACGACGGACAAATGGAATAGAAGATGGCAAGTGTTGTGTTAATGAATGACTTTCTTCATTGACCTATAATAAAATAATAAATAACATTGTCTTTAACGAAGTCAATGAAAAAACAAACAAATGAAAATGCTACGGTAAACATACTAACCAATAAAGTTGTGAATATGAGAATTGTGAACATGTGGAAGATAGTTCTTGTTGACATGCATCAACATCGAGGGCACCCACTGATATACTATTATGCATTGTTGTTGGTCTCTTTCCTTTGTATGTTGTAGAAGGTGCCTGCATGTACATTCAAATGAAGAAGAATTATTTTAGTATTTCATTTATGTTTAGAGGAAAACAAACTAAAATACATTCTTGTTCTACGAAGTTGACTCAAATGGGCTTTTCCTTCGAAGTTTCTTAGGCATGCCCTTTCTCTTCGTTGATTTTAGATCCCATACGCTCCCACTGCACGTAGTTTATGAACTAATACCTTGAGAGACTAAATGAAAAGTATGGTATGAAGGGACATTTCTTCCACTATTCGACTTTGTCATCATACGCTTTTTATGTTGAACTTGTATCTATTCCATTATCGCACGGGTCCAAGCTTCATAATGTCTACAACTTTGGCAAAAGTCTGACTCATATCGTCATACCTCAACTGTCCAGGAGTACTGACCAACCAGTCATATTTTACGGAGATCCTCATATACGGTCTATTGACATCTCTCCTCCATCTATACAGTATATACCTATTAGGCTATTGAGTGACGTCATTACGGATCAATACTGCTATCGCATGCCTGCAAATTATTCCCTGAAACTCGAATAAGTGCCAGCTACAAATAATCTCACCTTTCTCAATATTAAATGAAACGAAAAATGTTTTCTTCTTCCGTCTATCAGCACAAACGACGTCTTCCCGTACCTCGTACGTTGTCCCAAATAATCCCTAACATAAATGAGTTCACAGTAAACTTTACACCCGAACTCAGCTTGAACTTCCTTGAATATCGAAATAGTGTACACTGCCTGAAATTACTTCTCCATTTCATATATTGTAGTTCACGGAACCATTTGGGAGAACGACTTGAAATCGGCCCAGAACTCCTAGATACCTTGTTCCTTATTGCTCGCTCATACTATTCCAAAAACTATTTCAACGAGGTCTTCAAGTTTACATACCCATCGAAAAATGCGTTAGTACTCTCGCTACACTGTGTTGTGCACATCCCAACCCAAAAAGTTGTTTTCAAGAAGTATGGTACCCAACGAGCTCTGTTCTCGTATAATCCCGACAACCAATCATTATCATGCAAATCATAAGTTTCGATCGATCCCTAACCTTATTCAAATTCTTCAATCGTCTGTGAAACATAGACCAATACATGTATTGTCGAAAATATTAAAACCCTTGTAAACAACAACTTCTTCAAAATGTGCCACAAACACTACCTATGCTTTATGTTCGGAAAAACTATCTAAATTGCATTTTGCATTGCCCCATCTTGATCGGTAATAATTCCATACGGATCATGACCGTGAATACACTTAAGACATGTCCTGAATAGCCACACAATGTATCTGTATCCTCATTCGAAACCAAACTACAACCCAGTAGTATTAATCGTCCGTGATGATTCACACCATTAAAATGAAGGGCATGTCATATCTATTAGTCAAATAAGTTGTATCAAATATGACGAAGTATCGGAACTCTTTATATGCTTCCCTAGATTGATTATCTACCCAAAATACTTTATTTACCGCGAATCATCATCCAAATCCATACAGAAGTAAAATCTCGCAAAATGTGCTTGCATATCTGAAAAATATGATTGAATTACTTCTGCATCTCCATCTCCATCTCCATCTCCAAGGCTTAATCGCCTCACTTGTGTAATGTAGTTTCAACAGTCCTCTCCACGCAAGTCATTTTCATATCCAACCGCTTCAACAACTGCAGAATTGAAACTTTTGTGCAATGGAATTCCTACCATGTTATTCACTTCAAGCTTCCGTTTCACTGGTGCACTCAGTTCTCGATTGCATCGATACAACCTCGACTTCGTAGGACTTGTTTTATGATTGTGGTCGAGGTGCACTGTGTTAATTTTCCAAGTACCATGATTATCTGTGGATGCAGAGATCATGGCTTTACAATCTGTTTGAATTGTCGGTTGCGGCTTCAAAGAACCACTTGTACTACCACTTATTCGGCCTTCACGACTACATGTGAACATCACACATCGCAAAACTCCATCATCGTCCTTTCTCGAGTTCTTTTTCCTCACCGAAAAACCTAATTTGTAAACTTATCTTTTGTAAAAATCAAAGTTCTCTTTTTCATCCTTGAACTTCATACCTACCTCTGGCACAATTATACCATATCCTAACACCGTTTCATTTTCACCTATATGCGTACTGGATTCCAAGTTCACATTTTCAGATTCTTCCACATCTTCCATCATTTATTCTCCTACCATAAAATTATGATTCAATTTCAACAAAACATAACAAATCTAGAATTTGACATTTATGCAGAATAATGATTTCAACACAAGCAATCCATTTTTCCATATACAGTTTGATTAGTACAAAAGAATTCATAAAATTACTTACTTCCCTTTATAAATATCCAAAATTCAGAAACATGAACAATTACAACAAATGTAAGTCCGACATGTATAAGAGTAAAAAACCACTCCAATTTAAAATCTTTTAAAGTAAAAATCCCTTTCTTAATTTCCTATCTCATGTTAATATTTAACAGTTATCTCCTGATTTTCCTATCCTTTCTGCATTCTCCATTTCCAAAACCCAAGTTTGATGATCTTTTCTTCTATTCACTGTTTGGAAACTTTCAAACAAACCCACTTTTTTTCATCTCCTTGCTTGTTCAACTTTTGATTATTCTTTGTCTGCATTAATTAATATTGTGGGTTTGTGATGAATTTATAGAGATGTACTTTGTGGATCTGATAAAATTTCTTGATCTGCATTGAACAGAGTAAGAGTTGTAATGGATTTTTTTCTTACCAAAAGGGCTAAAACCAGAACAAATTTACCAAAAGGGCCTCCAATGGAATTTCCATGGTGCCGAAGTCGAGGTTGTACCAATATGACCGAGATGGATAAACACCGTTGACGTCAACGGTAGTGGAGCTGAGATTAGTTGGATTTTATTGTTGGGGGAGAGAAAATGGAGTACACTGTTGGTTTTAATTCGCACTCTCATTTGGTGCACATTAAGCCAACAAAATGCATTATTTCTGTCAAATCATGAATAGTTGCACCAATTGAATGACCTGCAATTCATTTGACTTCTATTCATTCATTCCATTTTTGCCCCTATGTCAATTGTTACACCTCAATTATTTGATTATATTCTTGTACAAGGGATGCATTTTGTGAACAGTGGAAATTGATTTGACGTTTATAATTTTTCGTCATTGCCAAATTATGAATATGGTTCAATTTCCTAAAATTTGATTAAAACTTGTTACAATAAATCCCGCAGTTGACATACTGTTCGTAATGAATGATAATACGCGCAACAAATAAACCGATCGACTTTCCCACGTGAGAACACAGCTATAGTTTTTGCAAAGGAGACTCTTGATAAAAAAATTACATTGTCACGGTTGCTATACCATATAATCGTGAAATCTGCCCCAATCACTTCGAGGCATTTCCAGAGCATTCATTTTGGCATGCATTTCATCCTCAGGGGTTGGTAGCTCCACCTCGGAAGCATCCTCATCCATTTCTACTGTATGAAACGCTTTGTCCCCACTCCAAAACGACGTAGAAAATTATGAATACCCATCGTCGGGACAACAACGACAACTTGAGTGCGAAATGAATAGCTCGGCATACGATCAAAGACTTACCATATTTGCTTCTACACACCAAATACACGTTCAATGACGTTCCTGCGGGACGACCTCTCACGAGCATTACGAAAATGACGAAGAAGACCTGTTCTATCGTCGCGAAAGTCTTGAAAATGGTACAATATATCCGATCATTTGTAAGGGGCCATATATCCCGATCGATGTACAAATCCGGAGTCAACCAAATAATATATTCCTAGTGCTGGTAATGGGAAATGAATTTCTGGACTATTTATAGCGCGAGCTAGTATACAAGCGTCGTGCGTATTCATGGTTGTGCAGGCAAGTATGAAGGTGAAGCAAAAATTAAAGTCACAAATTGCTAATACATTTTGTGTTGGCGAATTTTTCGGCCAATGAAGTTCAGCCGCTCGTGACGCGATAGCACAACTTTTACATGCGTTCCATTAATAGCACGAATGCAATCTTGAAACAAGTGATGCTTATTTAGGTCAGGCCTGTGGGGCTCTTCACCCTCGTTGTAGTTTGGTCTTGGTTGTATGAGTTGAGCAGATAACTCAACGACGACACAGAGAACCTCCTTCAAGTAGTGACATACTGTTTGTAATGAATGATTGAAAATCATTGTCACCTACCGGTATTCCTTTCCATGCGCTAATATGCTCAAGAACATACCAACTTGCTCATAAATATCGACTTGCTGGCTACTACGTAAGCCGTATTTCGTCCTTTAGGATATGTGCAAAGTGTCGTAATTACTGTGGGTACATCTGAAATTCTTGATAGCACATTTGTGCATTCTCTTCCATTACTTCCTTCATAAACATATGGTCGTTTATTGTGAAAGGAAATCGTTCGATGTGACCTTGTTGTTTGTGATAGTAGTTTCTCGCGTCGCTTGATGCAATTTGACAATACGTTACCCATTTCATGACGTCATCTGCTAGTTGGCTAACGATCTCTTCATCATCGACTTCGTCTTCGTCTTCGGATCCCGATTGTAGTGCACAGTTGAAGTCGAGATAGTCCATTGTGTAATTGTAGACTTAAAAATGTTTTCGCTAGTAGATTCGAGTAAGAGGAGAAGAAATAAACGCCTTGTCAAAGTCGAAAGATGTCTTACCAACATATCATCCAATCCGAATGTAACTTGTATATATATGCACGTTCTATTAATTCCAGGCACGTGTTTTTTGTTTCATGAAATTTCTACTATGCTGCATGTGAAGTTTGAAAAGTAAAGGCTCATTCTACTGTACTGCATGTGAAGTTTGTAACTGTGAAAGCTGATTCTACTATACTACATGTGACCATTTCTCGTAGTGTTCTGGTTTGGTTCCCAACACAAACAACTAAAAACAAAATAACAAAATTACATGCAATTTTTGTCCACTTACTATCCACTCCCATGAGATATTGCAAAATTTAAAATTACAGACCAAGCCAATTTATATACAAGAAAAACTGTAAATCTCATATTAATACAATAAAAAAAATAAAGAAAGATAACAAAAACGACAATAGAGTTCGGTTAGTACATAACTTAATGACCGTACTTGTAACGCTCGTTGAACTACCACTCAATTCACTCAAATTTCTCATCTACGTCCTGCATTACGCCGAGCATGTCTCGATATTTCTTTTGTGCAAAAAACGTACAAGCAAAGAAGTACAAATGCCTGCGTCGTTTGAGCCGTCCTGTCTCAAGCAACTCTTCCACACAAGCTACTCCAGCGTTCTTTTCCGGGGCTATAATCGTGTTTATCTTCGCCACCACTTCCTCAGCGGCACTGTTTGCCCGATCAACGGAGTAAGACAACTCCTTTGCTGAAACTTTCTTCTTTCCTTTACGGGTGCTCGTCCTCGACTTCCTCTTCTCGCCGTTGCGGTTCGAGAAGCGTTAATGCTAGAGGTACAGTTTCCCTCGTCGCCATTGTCACTCGAACTAGTGCTCTTCGCATCGACATGGATTGCATCCCTGTGGTCTTCGGCTGCACTATCCTCAAACAAACCGAATCCCATACGACATAACTTCGTGGGGGTCACTGCATACTTATCCCCGTCATAGCTATCTCCGAAAAGCTGATGATATCGGGTGTATATCTCACTGATATCTTTATCCTTGAAGTCCTTATTTCCCTGCAATATCAATAGACCCAATGTTCAAATTCTCAAAACATGGTCCCCGATTTCATTCCTTCTGAAGTGTAAGGATTCCAAACAATTTGAACACCACCATTTACTCAAATTTAAAAAGTGTAGAAGAATTCTAAACAAGTGGATACGAGATACAGGAGGAGGAAACTCATGCTACCCATGACAAATAATATACTATCAAAGGTAACTACAATTATCCCAAAAAAATCCATGTGTAATTCTGAATTCGAAGTAGCATAGCAAGTCAGCGAAATTACCTTGATTTTTCTGTTATACTATTCCTCAGATGCAACAATCCGGCCATCGGATGGGTTGTAATCGACCCCCGTACAGGACAACAGTTCAGTGAGCCATTTGTGCTCTCGACGCATTGCGTCTCAGTGGTTTAGAAGTTGGATTTTGCTTCAATTGTGGCCGGATATGGAGTTGAACAACGTGACGACACGATCCCAGCTAGCTTTCGTGAAACACTTGCCATGACGATGGCCTTTGGCCACAGGCCGTTATGAAGGTTCGTCTCTCTACATCTCTCCATCTTGCATATTATTTGGAGGCTTTAGCCATTAAGCAATCATCAACAGCGACAAAGGAACCAGCTGGTAAACGCTACCAATCTGTGGGATGGAGAAAGTGCTGTTGAAGTAGCTGAAATAGAACAAAAAAAAAACCAAATGGAAAAAAACAAATGAAAAATGTTTGGTCCCTATTCGTGTATGGTACTTGCGGATTGAATGGATCCATTTTCGGGAGAACGGGTTGAAGGGAAGCCTTCTCACCTGTGTATAAAATGTGAAAGTGATGGGGTCCAAGTAAAGACCGATTCATGGTGGTGGTACAACGGGTAAAACCTCTCACCAGATGGTCACTGCCGTAAGTGGTAACTGGAGGAAAAAAATTTGCTTCACGTGTCGTCCAAGGCTGTGCGTTTTTTCATTTACGAAGTACGAAAATACACATAACAAATAACTTACCTGAAAAAAGTACACTGCAGGACGGAGTCCTCGCTTGTGACCGGAGAGCTTCAACTGGAAACCCAAGACAAAGTGGCAAGACTTAGAAACAAACGGCAGGTTCGGGAGTCGGCTTTGCAGCACGGGAGAAGGTGGAGAAGAGGCTGGCAATTGCTCCAATTCTTACTGGAAAAACGGAGATGGTAGCTATGGCTTGTCGCAATTAGCTCTCGGAGAGAGCAGATTCAACTTGAAACCCAAAAGAAATTGGCAATCTGTGAAACAAACGTCAGTTCCCGGACTCGAGTGAAGCAAGATAGAAGGGGGAGAAGGCTACCAATGGTTACCGGAAAAATGGAAGTGGTGACTGCAATCCTCGTAATTCCTGGTGAAGAAGAGAGGATAAATCTTTTTTCTCAAATGTGTCGATGATGAAGATTGGGGATAAGGGTAAAGTTGGCAAACTGTTTTGGAGCTGGTACTATTTGGACAATGAATTGCCTACAAGTTGTCGGAGACTCACTGTATAACTTTCCATTTTCATTTGATTCAACAAAACAAATAAAGGCGGCCCAAACATGGGCTGCGCCCAAATATATTGGAGTTCTCTTCATTTTCTTCTTTTCATCTCCACCGTCCACGTTGTAAACAAATGTTGTAACCCAACCAGTGTTTTCCTACAAATTTTGTCCCACCGCCATCTGTTTGTTCTACCATTTTTTATGCAAGAGATGCTCCAATAATACAATTTCAATTCATCTTTATCCCTCTTTTCAATTCAAGGGTCGAAATCCAATCTAATCCAACGCTTCTTCATCACATTATTCAGTCGTTGAAAAGAGCAGAAATATTTGTGGGATTAATTTGCTTTCCTCATGCGCTCCTGCATCTCCAAATTTTTCCAATGGCATCGCGGTTGCAGAAATTTCCGCTCGGTACACCTTCTTGCTTTTTTTGAGACAGAGAAAAAAACTGTTTTATGTTGTTTATGCAGCACTAAGTGCTTTGCACCCAATTTTGTAATATATTTTTCAGAGATGAACTGGGCTGTATCCATTAATTAAGTAATTAATCAGGTGCACGACGACTTCGATTTGAACTGGGTTTTTGATTTTGAATTTACATGTGGGAGTTTTTCTTCGTGCACGCACGTGATTATGCAAAATGATATGGGCTTGGTATATGTATTTATTACTTCATAGATTCTGAATTTGAATTTGTGGGTATTTCTATGATTGAAAAACTTGGACGTGATGATTTCTTTTCTTTGAAATTGAAAAAGAAAAGGGTTCAAGAATAAACCGATTTTTATTGATAAAGATAGAAACTTCAGAAGCAAGTGGATAGTTACAATTACGAACAGACATAACATGGGAAATAAGTGATTTCAAAGATAACCTTTAGGATGATTGTTTTCGCTCTTCCACTCATTTTCAGACACGGGAAGACGGAGAATTGGAATGTATTAGTTGTACCATTCTTTAATTTATTTCTTGTGGGCAATCCATTTGCTCTGTATGAAGAGTAATTTGTTTTTTCACTATGCTAACTAGACAGTATGCCACTCTAAAAACATGACATTAAAACGCCATTGGACCTCAAAGGGTTTTTCTAATCATTGTAGTTATTGAATTTATAAACCATACTTTGGGAATGCAGGGCTTAATTTGACTGTGTTCCGTTAGTAATTCTCTTTCTATTTTTTATTCTGTCTTTGAAAAAAATTGCAAATAGTTAGTTTAGCAGTTGAACACTTTTCTCTTGTCCCCTTTGATCACATACTTTCATTTTTCATTTCTGTAACTTTTTCTTTCCTTTTTATGTCTATTTGATGCATTGCCTGATACTCTGCTGATTGACTTTGATTATGTACTTTCTTCAATTATTAATCTGCAATTAACCAATTATAGTCCTGTTTAATTAACAGGCCAAGATTCTGCATGGAAGCAGGGACACTCAAGGTTTGATAAGTGGCCACATAAATGTATCAACATCGAAGATGTTCTCAACTTCATGTGGAACGTTGTCAGAAGATGCAATTAAAGATAATCCTGTCTCTGATATGCTAATTGATTCATTCGGGAGGCAACATACTTACTTGAGGATCTCATTAACTGAACGTTGTAATTTAAGATGCCAATACTGTATGCCAGCTGAGGGTGCAGAGCTTACTCCTAGCCTGAAACTTCTCTCGACAAACGAGATTGTTCGTTTAGCAAATTTGTTTGTAAGTTCAGGTGTAGACAAAATTCGTTTGACTGGTGGAGAGCCAACCATTAGGAAGGATATTGAAGAAATATGTTTACAGTTGTCAAATTTAAATGGATTGAAGAGCCTGGCCATGACTACAAATGGAATTATTTTGGAAAGGAAGCTTCCATCTTTAAAAGAATGTGGGCTTAGTTTGTTGAACATAAGTTTAGACACACTGGTTCCTGCAAAATTTGAATTTTTGACCAGGCGCAAAGGACATGAAAGGGTACTGAAGTCGATTGATGCAGCAATAGAATTAGGATATAATCCCGTCAAAGTAAGTTTTATTATATTTTATATCGTCATCTTCACTTTTTTGTATTTAATAATTCACTGCCTTACGAACTGGCACAGATCTCCAACACTGTAAGTTATTTAGTTTATTTGGCTTCTTCCTTTTCACTGTCAGAAGTGTTTAGACAACTCAAATACATGCTTTGAATTTTCTTTTTCAGTTGAATTGTGTCGTAATGCGCGGATTCAATGATGATGAAATTTGTGATTTTGTCGAGTTAACACGCGAGAAGCCAATCAATGTCCGGTTTATTGAGTTTATGCCTTTCGATGGAAATGTCTGGAATGTGAAGAAACTTGTACCGTACTCCGAAATGTTGGATAGAGTGGTAAGGTAGAACTCTACATAATCGACTCTTTTACGTAATAATTTTCTTTTGTGCAGGCCTTGAATGGCTCAATTTTACTGAACAGGCGAAACAGTTTACAGGGCTTCAAAGGATTCGGGACCATCCCTCAGAGACAGCCAAGAATTTTAGAATTGATGGCCACCAGGGTACAGTTTCTTTTATCACATCAATGACAGAGCACTTTTGTGCTGGTTGCAATAGATTGAGACTCTTAGCTGACGGAAATTTTAAAGTCTGCCTCTTTGGACCCTCAGAGGTGAAGTGTTTCATCATTCTTCATGTATTGACCTATTTTCTTGTCATAAAATTCATTCATGCTCTATATTGAAACTTGTGCTGCTTTTTCTTATGGTTTACTATCCATGCATTTTTTCTGTTAAATTTTTTAATTAACAAGCAAGTCTATATACCTCAATGTATAGGTGTCAGAATGGGCAGGGATGGCCAGGCCCGAGGTGGCTTGGGTGGGAACGTGCCTGTTGGGGGCCCACCTACAAGTCTATAACGGTGGTTTATGCCTGGCCTGCATTCCTAAAAGTTGGCTTCTGTGGACCAATTTAAGAAAAAGGAAAAAAAAATCTACTAATGTACATAGAGTGATTTGAAATTTAAAATCCAATTTCTTTTCTTTCTTTGTTTGTTTTTTAATTTTATAATTTTCTGGTAAATATCCCCAACCCTCGTACATTTTGGAAATTTCTCAAACACACAATCTCTCAATTTCACCATCTAACTTGTATTACATTCAATTAATGTTAGTTAAAATATTTTTACATAGTATTGTTTATATTTGTTATGTTTTTCATTCTCATTCTCCTAAATTTACTTCTAAAAATAAGTATGGTTAGATTTTTTATTATCATAATATGGATCCAAATGCAAGCTATTCCAATTCATTTTCTCGTAGGTCCCACTGTTTAAATGTCATCGATGCAATGAATTAAAATATGAACATGAAATTGGGTGAGTATAATATAATTTCTTTTATGTATGATTTAGTTTGTACGTTTTTAATGTAGATTATATTTGTGTTCTCATGATATTGATTTGACTAAGATTGTTAAAAAACAAATGAATTAGTATTAGACGAATTGTAGAATGTACATGCGTTAGTTTTCAAATGGTTCAACATTTAGTTGAAATTTTTAGAAATTTCATGGACTTTAATTTATGAAATGGTAGGGTCTTGCAAAGATTGTAGTCAAGTTGTCACAAAGTTTTATCTTGGAAAACAAGTTGTATATTATCTTAGTTCTTATATTGTTCTAGCTCACTCCTAAAGCATTTTACTAATATTTGTTGTAGATTGGAAAATAAATCCAAAAACTACAAGAAAAATATACTACTGATATTTACATTGGCTGCAGGAATATATTCACATAGTAATTTATTTGGTGTAGAATTTTATCCGAGTTAAATTTTCAATAACTTCCTTTCTGACTTAAATATGATATGAAAATTAATGAAATTCATAGCATGTTGTAAATGTATAATAACTATAGTGGTTCAACTCCACCTCTAATCCTAATTTATCTTTTATTGAGTTATTTAAATATATCTGATGTGTTCTATCAAAAAAAAAAAAAAAATCTATCAAAAAAATATATCTGATGTGATTATACTTGTGAAGTACAATTAGATAATGTAGATATTCTGTAACGATTATTTTTTGCCATGGCTCATCGTTTACTAGCACCTCTGATGTCAACAATAATGTTAAATCTGTCATAAGGTCAGTAGATGAACAACTTTTTGAACGTATGAGCAGAGCAACACTGAAAATTATAGAAAAATCTGTGTGCATTGTTGATTGGCAAGATACAGAATTAAGAATGCTAACATAACGGACAAAGATTGGTTCTGTAACGAACAACATTGCTAAAATATGAGATGATTAGTTTAAAAACGAGATCTATTTAGATCTTAAACTAAGTGATATGTAAGAGTGCTAACTAGCAGACAAAGATTGGTTCCATAATGAACAATTTTAACATCTAAAGTATGAGATGATTACTTTAAAAGCAAGATCTATTTAGAACTTAAACTATAGTGATAGATCTCGTGGTTAACTGTGATTGAACAATAGTGCTTTCGAAATTGTACACTAAAAGGAAATTTTGCAATCAATATTATTATGTTGGTCATCTATTTTATGTGTGTCTTTATTTCTATTTCAGATCCTCTTTTAGTACCTACTTATGTGAAAAAGAACATTTTAAAGAATAAAAAGAGAGTTACTGTAATCAGGGCGGCTCTGCTTGTGGGCTGGACCTTCTAGATTTTCTAACAGTCTAGCACACCTGAAATCTAGGCCGTAACAAGTGCAGTCTGTCTTCGTCACGACATTATTGACACCCTTACCACACTCTCATAAAAGATATCCCCATGTAATAGAAGAAAATAAAGAATGGAGGAAGTGAAGGCCCAAAATAGCCCTAATATAACTCAAAGAATTGTAGATAATAAATGCCGTGTTAGTCTCTCTTTTGTAGACAGCCTTCAGTCAATCAATTTGTAAAATGGCATTGTCTTATCATCTCCTAATGCAGAAAATGCTTTATCCATTTACCTCAGGTTTGCCAAATGTATACTTGGTTTCAAGCATTGTTAGGTTACTTGTATTTATCATATATTTCAACAGCTTGACCTCATCAATCAATGTCCCAGTGTTTATTCTCGAGTTTTCTTTTATTCTGTATTGAGCAGATGATACTTGTAAATCTGCGATTTCTGGTTAACTATATCTTTCTCAAATTTGTGATATCAAGTTAATTTTTCTTGTGTTTCCTACATATATTCCAAATATTGCTCCCATTCTGTTTTAAGTATGACAAAGGAACCAACCTTCAATAGATGAAATGAGCAGATTGGTAATGGGTTATTAGTATGAAATTGGGAAAATACCCATTGCTTTTGACCTTTGGGCGCCTCTCAAAGTTCCTTGAGGGAGCAATTTCTTCTGTCAAATAATTTAAATGCAGATCTTGCTCTGTTGCTGGCAATTACACTCGTGTGATAGAAATTGAATATAGGATTGAGTGGCCAATGAAATTTATATTTGATATTTGTTTCATCTATGTCAAAATCTAGTGTGCATTTTATTCTAGATCAATTTTAGTATTAAGATGTTCATCCCAGAGTTGGGTGCAGATTGTTGTGCATGCATTATACTGAGTGACATAAGACCTGTGAAATGATTTAGCATATACTTTGTGAAGGTTAAATTTGAACTAATTATTTCATCAGTCTCATCTCAGTTCATTCCTTTCAGGTTAGCTTGAGGGATCCTCTGCGTCATGGTGTTGATGATAATGAACTCAAGGGGATTATTGGGGCAGCGGTATTTATTAACTATTGTCTCAGATGCCATTTCTGTATTCTCAAAATTTATAGAGTATATGACATCAATTACATTCATTAGAATCCCTCAATCTAACCACCTACTAATTGCAGTCCAGGTTATATATGGATAGTCTTAATTACAATTGAAATATATCTATCTACAGCTTATAAGGAATGTTCTGTCGTGTGGTAGAGAAAACAACCCACTGGTAGGAGAGCCTAGGAGATATCTGATTATTAGTTTGTCGAGGAGCAGCTATAAATTGACTGACTTGATGTATTGCATATGAGACATGTGGCCGAGTGATAGTCAAGTAGACAAGGCTTCCAACAAGTTTGCGATACAAAGAGGGATCAAGAACTCCTTTGTCTTTACTTATTTAACATTAACCTCCAAAGGTTTATCAATTGGGGAAGTACCTTCCAAACTTGCTACGCTAATGAGATCTTTGGTGTACTTATGTTGGTTTAAAAAGATACCATTAGTAGACTTATGCACTTCTAATCCAAGAAAGTAAGTGATTGGACCAAAGTCTTTCATATGGAAACTAGCATGAAGAGATGCTTGGAGGTGAGCAATCAAGAATGAATTAGAC
The DNA here is from genome assembly GCA_903798335.1 of Fraxinus albicans. Classification (NCBI taxonomy): domain Eukaryota; kingdom Viridiplantae; phylum Streptophyta; class Magnoliopsida; order Lamiales; family Oleaceae; genus Fraxinus; species Fraxinus albicans. The sequence continues at coordinate 14,425 of CAIGRM010245137.1, forward strand.
CACGTAATTATGATGTCATCTACATAGACAAGTAGAACAAGAATCCCAGCAGAAGATTTGTGCAGAAACATAAAAGATCATACTGACTTTGCACAAATGAAAACGATAAAAGTCTCCTTAAACTTCTCAAACTAAGCCCTTGGGGCCTGTTTTAGCCCGTAAAGAGACATTCTTAAGCGACACACATCATTAGAATTACCTTGTACCCCAGGAGGAAGGCGCATATAAATTTCTTCCTTGAGGTCTCCATGAAGAAAAACATTTTCACGTCCATTTGATGAATAGGCCAAGATTTAGAGGTAGCTATAGCAAGAAGTGTACAAATGGAAGTCATTTTGGCCCGGGGGGGCAAAGTTTTTTCGTAATCTATACCATATTCCCGGAGATTTCTAAGTGCTACAATTCTGGCCTTATATCTTTCTATAGAGCCATCGTATTGTAGTTTAACAGAATAAACCCACTTACAACCAATGAGTTTTATTGAAATTGGGCATGTTTCAATGTCCTATGTACCATTCTTTGCTAGTGCATCAAGTTCATCTTGCATTGCTTTTTGGCAGTACTCATGTTTCATAGCTTGGCTGTAAGTAGTCGTATAGGAATAGAAGACAAGGTAGCAACCAAAGATGTACCTGAAAATCCATATCTATTTTGTGGGCGTGTAGGACGTGTTGACTTGCGAATAGGTGGAGGATCAGGTGTAGGTTCTGGTCTAGGTGTAGGATCTGGTTCTTGCTGAGGACCTTTATGTGGACCACGCCTTCCATACACAAAACTTAGTTTATACCTCAGTGTTGATGAAGGTAAACTGATGAAAAACTATCACTGGGAAAATCATGTAAGAATGACATTGATGGTGGGGGAAGGAGACTCAATGTGAGACATAAAATAATAATGATCTTTGAAGAAAATAACATTTCTTGAGACACGAATCATTTTAGTAGAAAGATCATAGCACATATAACCTTTTTGATGAGTAGCATAACTTAGAAAAGCACATCTAATAGATTTGGGCTGAGAGTTTAGTGCGTTCATGAGGAGACAAATGGACAAAGTATACACAACCAAACGTGTGAAGATCATAATATTTTGGCGGAGAATTGTATAGACGACAATAAGGAGACTGATTTATAATTTATGGGTAGGAAGACGATTAATTAAGTACACTACAGTACTAAGAGCTTCAACCCAAAACTTTGATGGGACAGAGGACTTAAGGAGTAAAGTTCGAACTATATCAAGAAGATGACGGTTCTTTCTTTCGAAAACACCATTCTGTTGTGGAGTAGATAGACAAGATCTTTGAGTAAAAATTCTTTTTTGTTGATGAAAATCCTGAAATTCACGAGATATGTACTCTCCACTTGAATTTGATCTTAAGATCTTGATGGAAGTGGAAAATTGGTTTTCAATTAATGCCAAGGATCTTTTAAATACAGCAATGACTTCTGATTTGATCTTAGAAAATATATCCATGTGAACCTACTGTGATCGTCAATAAACGTTACAAAATATTTGTATTGAGCACGTGAAACAACACGAGCAATACCTAAAAAATCGCTATGAATTAAATCAAAACAATTTGTAGAAAGAGTGTTATAAGTAGGAAAGGGTAAAACTTTGCTTTTACCCATTTTATAGCTCGAACAATCAAACTCAACATGTTGAGAAAAGTTCTTAATTTTCTTATCAAGCAAACCAAATTTCAGTACATAAAGCAGAATTTTGGGGTTTGGATGACCTAAACGATTGTGCCACAATTAACGTTTATTTTTGGCAGTGGTGGAGACAAAAGAAAACGTCTTAGAATCAGAACAATGAACAACAATTGGTATTGGTACAGGCAGAGGAAAGAGACGTCCACATTTAGTTCCCTTCGCGATCACCTTCCTCGATGCTTGATCTTGTACCACACAACCAGATCTAGAAAAAATGACATTACAATTGTTGTCAACTAATTGGCCAAGGGAGATAAGGTTACCAGTTAATTAGGAGCAAGAAGGACATCCTTCAAAGAGGAAGAAACATCACTAATGGCTGTAATTGGAAGCAAATCCCCATTTGCTGTGTGAATTTGCATTTCTCGATTATAGTTTTTAACATTAGAAATATTCTTGGAGGAATAGGTCATATGATTTGAAGCTCCGAAATCAAATAGCCAAAGATTTGAAGTAGATTTACTGTTACCTGTAAGTTAAGAGCTAAAAAGGAAAAGATCATTTGCTGAACCATTTTGGGTGTTATAGAACCAGGGGAAGACTGAGAAGATATGGCTATTTTTTAGGAAGACTCCTTTGATCCCATGGCTTGAGTGCTGGCAGTGGCTTGAAAAGCCTTCTGATTTCGATTTTGAGGTTGTATTGAACATGTTTTAATGACGTGCCTTTCCTTACAGTAGTTGCAAAATTTCTTTGGACCGTTAGTTGAAATGTGGCCAAACTCCTTGCAACTGTAGCATTGGACATTTCTCATGTCTTTTCCTTTATACCTCCCATCTGCTACATGGGCCAGATTAAGAGGACTTGTAGATTCCTTTTGTTGCTCCATAATAGCTTAAGTTGAGTAACGTTGTTCCTCTCGAAAGAGTTCAGGCAAGTGTCCAAAGATGGTGTAGGAGATCTGCTCATCAAGTTAGGTCGAGAATTAGATCCATGAAGATGTCTCCACAATTCTTTCCCTTTTGACATATATTTGGAGTTGAAATTCCCGAGAAAAATAATTCTTCCCCGTAAAACGTATGCGAAAGGACTCAGATTTGTCAAAAGACGTGATTGTCCAATTGAGGAAAATGCCACAGCTATTGAATATTAGAATCTCCAAAACCAGACTCAAAGCCCTTAAATGAAGTTAATAGCCAGAAAAAAAAAAGGAAATCCAAGAAGAAAACCTCTGATGCTCAAGAAAATACACAAATAATAACTTTGTATCTCGCAAGACAGTGAAAGCAATGTGAGAATTCCTAACCTTGCTCTGGTACCACGACAAAAATAGACTTTGCTGGAAACCTGGGTTCCATTTCTATATTCTCAAAATATATAGAGTATATGACATCAATTGCATTCATTAGAATCTCACAATCTAAGCACCTACTAATTACAGACTAGGTTATATATGGATAGTCTTAATTACAATTGAAATACATCTATCTACAGCTTATAAGGAATGTTCTGTCACACACAACAATTATAGACAGCTAACATTGATAACCATAGACAACTAGCATTGACAAGAAACACCATTTATCTTGTAATTGCTGAGGATTCCTGTAACGACCTTGCCTCTCACCGGAGCCGTTATCTTACGTACTGTCTGCTCTGGGGTAGGCTATGCCCATCTTACCCCTCACGGCTTTCTGATGTGTCCCCCAGGATTCGAGCGCGTTTTTTTGTAACGACCCGGCCTCTCACCGGAGCCGTTATCTTACGTACTGTCCCCTCTGGGGTGGACTTCTGCCCACTTATCCCCCAGGATTCGAACCTAAGTCCGGTGAGAGGCCGGGTCTTTTGTTCAATTGGTACCAGAATTCAACTTAAATCTCTCATATGATGGAGGTCTTGGGTTTGAATCTTGGGGGACGCGTCAGAAAGTCGTGAGGGGTACGATGGGTCTAGGCTCTCCTGAAGCGAACAGTACGTAAGATAACGATTCCAGCGTGAGGTCGGGTTGTTACAGTTTAGATCAGTATTGTTCAAGTTTTTTTGTTTCTTTTTCCAGTCAAAGCATTCTCTCTTTAAATGTCTTAACTTTCCACATTTATAACATTTCTTACCACTTCTGTCTTTAGATTTGGATCTCAGGTCTTGGGTTTGAATCTTGGGGGATAAGTGGGCAGAAGCCCACCGCAGAGCGGACAGTACGTAAGATAACGGCTCCGGTGAGAGGCCGGATCGTTACAATTCCTTCCCCTCTCTCTTTTCACCCCCATTCATGGGTGTGGCTAAAGATTATGCCCCTGTTTGATGGAGATTTTTTGATAATCGATTTTTTGTGAAGTGATTTTTTAGGTGATTGTATAGTTAAAAAGTAAGGAAAAGATACGTATCCACGTGCAAAATTATTTATTGGAAGAATGTGTTGTTGAAAAAGAGTTTTGGGAAAAATGAGTTTCTGAAAATGTGGGCCAAACATGGGCTATGTAACTTTTTTTATTGGCTTTTGGTGATTTCTGTTTGGAGAGGAAAATAAATTTTATTAGCAATGCATATCAGGAAAAGGTGTCCTCACCAGAAAATAAAATGTCACATAAACTTAACATATTAAAAAGAGTAGAGATCATTGAAAAACTATAACAATTCTCTCTTCGGTGGCTTCTTATCTTAGTTAATTGTAAAGGCTGAATTCTTCAGTTTCCTCCCTATCATGCTATGTGTCTTCTATATTGTCAAATGTCATGTTATAACTTCTGGCATTTACTTTCAACTTCAGGTGAAAAGGAAGAAAGCTGCTCATGCTGGGATGTTTGACATTGCAAAGACGCCAAACAGACCGATGATACATATTGGTGGCTAAGACTCATCTTTAGTTCAATAGCATTTTGTAAGTTTTTATAAAAGCATAGTCAAGACTATTCCTACTATTTGTAGCATTATTCGTCACATCTTCAGCACCCGAAATTGTAATCTTAGCTATTTAAGTCGTGTTTCCATGTTCAAATGTTGATAAAAAAGGCTAGCTACATTTGGCACCCACACTCGTGTACCGAAATAACAAATTGCTCAGCTGGACATCATCAGCTTCCTATCATTTTAACGAGTGTGAAGCATGTTTGTTGACAGTACTATCTTTCGTAAAATTTGAAAATTACATATTGGGAGCTAACCCCAACCCCTCCAAAAAAAACAAAAAAAGGCTAGGACATATGGACGTCTCTTGCTCACCTTTGTTTCCATTTA